>JAVKPL010013929.1:0-118883 GCA_032173675.1 Gastrolobium villosum
ACAAAATCAATCTCTTTTGCATTTATTTTATTCATCCGTTTTCGACGGAATTCATTTTCTGTCAAAAATCTTCGACGGAATCCATTTTCCATCAAAAATCTTCTACGAAATTCGTTTTCCATCGAAAAAATTCAAAAAATCAATTTCTTTTGCATTTATTTTATTAATCCGTTTTCGACGCAATTCTTTTTCCGTCGAAAAACATCACAAAATCAATTTCTTTTGCATTTATTTTATTCATCCGTTTTCGACGGAATACATTTTCCGTCAAAAATCTTCTACCTAATCCATTTTCCGTCGAAAAACCTCACAAAATCAATTTCTTTTGCATTTATTTTATTCATCCATTTTCGATGGAATTCATTTTTCGTCAAAAATCTTCGACGGAATCCATTTTCCGTCAAAAATCTTCACAAAATCAATTTCTTTGGCATTTATTTTATTCATCCGTTTTCGACGGAATTTATTTTCCGTCGAAAAACTTCACAAAACCAATTTCTTTTGTATTTATTTTATTCATCCGTTTTCGACGGAATAAATTTTTCGTCAAGAATCTTCGACGGAATCCTTTTTCCGTCGAAAAACTTCACAAAACCAATTTCTTTTGTATTTATTTTATTCATCCGTTTTCGACGGAATAAATTTTTCGTCAAGAATCTTCTACGGAATCCATTTTCCGTCGAAAAACTTCACAAAATAAATTTCTTTTGCATTTATTTTATTCATCCGTTTTCGACGGAATTTGTTTTCCGTCGAAAAACTTCACAAAATCAATTTCTTTTGCATTTATTTTATTCATCCGTTTTCGACGGAATACATTTTTCGTCCAAAATCTTCAACGGAATCCTTTTTTCGTCGAAAAACTTCATAAAATCAATTTCTTTTGCATTTATTTTATTCATCCATTTTCGACAGAATTCATTTTCCGTCAAAAATCTTCGACGGAATCTATTTTCCGTCGAAAAACTTCACAAAATCAATTTCTTTTGCATTTATTTTATTCATCCGTTTTCAACGGAATTCATTTTCTGTCAAAAATCTTCGACGGAATCCATTTTCCATCAAAAAATTTCTACGAAATTCATTTTCCGTCAAAAAACTTCAAAAAATCAATTTCTTTTGCATTTATTTTATTAATCCGTTTTCGACGCAATTCTTTTTCCGTCGAAAAACTTCACAAAATCAATTTCTTTTGCATTTATTTTATTCATCCGTTTTCGACGGAATACATTTTCCGTCAAAAATCTTCGACCGAATCCATTTTCCGTCGAAAAACTTCACAAAATCAATTTCTTTTGCATTTATTTTATTCATCCGTTTTCGATGGAATTCATTTTCCGTCAAAAATCTTCGACGGAATCCATTTTCCGTCAAAAATCTTCACAAAAACAATTTCTTTTGCATTTATTTTAATCATCCGTTTTCGACGGAATTTGTTTTCCGTCGAAAAACTTCACAAAATCAATTTCTTTTGCATTTATTTTATTCATCCGTTTTCGAAGGAATACATTTTTCGTCGAAAAACTTCAGAAAATCAATTTCTTTTGCATTTATTTTATTAATACGTTTTCGATGGAATTCATTTGCCGTCAAAAATTTTCGACGGAATCCATTTTCCGTCAAAAATCTTCTACGGAATCCATTTTCAGTCGAAAAACTTCACAAAATCAATTTCTTTTGCATTTATTTTATTCATCCGTTTTCGACGGAATTTGTTTTCCGTCGAAAAACTTCACAAAATCAATTTATTTTGCATTTATTTTATTCATCCGTTTTCGACGTAATACATTTTTCGTCAAAAATCTTCGACGGAATACATTTTGCGTCGAAAAACTTGATAAAATCAATTTCTTTTGCATTTATTTTATTCATCCGTTTTCGACGAAATTCATTTTCTGTCAAAAATCTTCGACGGAATCCATTTTCCATCAAAAATCTTCTACGAAATTCATTTTTCGTCGAAAAACTTCAAAAAATCAATTTCTTTTGCATTTATTTTATTAATCCGTTTTCGACGCAATTCTTTTTCCGTCGAAAAACTTCACAAAATCAATTTATTTTGCATTTATTTTATTCATCCGTTTTCGACGGAATACATTTTCCGTCAAAAATCTTCGACCGAATCAATTTTCCGTCGAAAAACTTCACAAAACCAATTTCTTTTTCATTTATATTATTCATCCGTTTTCGATGGAATTCATTTTCCGTCAAAAATCTTCGACGGAATCCATTTTCCGTCAGAAATCTTCACAAAAACAATTTCTTTTGCATTTATTTTATTCATCCGTTTTCGACGGAATTTGTTTTCCGTCGAAAAACTTCACAAAATCAATTTCTTTTGCATTTATTTTATTCATCCGTTTTCGACGGAATACATTTTCGTCAAAAATGTTCGACGGAATCCATTTTTCATAGAAAAACTTCATAAAATCAATTTCTTATGCATTTATTTTATTCATCCATTTTCGACGGAATTCATTTTCCGTCAAAAATCTTCGACGGAATCCATTTTCCGTCGAAAAACTTCACAAAATGAATTTCTTTTGCATTTACTTTATTCATCCGTTTTCGAAGGAATTCATTTTCCATCAAAAATCTTCGACGGAAACCATTTTCCCTCAAAAATCTTCTACGGAATCCATTTTCCGTCGAAAAACTTCATTTTCGACGGAATTCATTTTCCGTTAAAAATCTTCACAAAATCAATTTCTTTTGCATTTATTTTATTCATCCATTTTCGACGGAATTCATTTTCCGTCAAAAATCTTCGACGACATACTTTTTTCGTCGAAAAATTTCATAAAATCAATTTCTTTTGCATTTATTTTATTCATCCATTTTCGACGGTATTCGTTTTCCGTCCAAAATCTTCGACGGAATCCATTTTCCGTCGAAAAACATCACAAAATCAATTTCTTTTGCATTTATTTTATTCATCCATGTTCGATGGAATTTATTTTCCGTCAAAAATCTTCGACGGAATCCATTTTCCGTCAAAAATCTTCACAAAATCAATTTCTTTTGCATTTATTTTATTCATCCGTTTTCGACGGAATTTGTTTTCCGTCGAAAAACTTCACAAAATCAATTTCTTTTGCATTTATTTTATTCATCCGTTTTCGACGGAATACATTTTTCGTCAAAAATGTTCGACGGAATCCATTTTTCATCGAAAAACTTCATAAAATCAATTTCTTTTACATTTATTTTATTCATCCATTTTCGACGGAATTCATTTTCCTTCAAAAATCTTCGACGGAATCCTTTTTCCGTCGAAAAACTTCAAAAAATCAATTTCTTTTGCATTTATTTTATTCATCCATTTTCAACGGAATTCATTTTCCGTCAAAAATCTTCGACGGAATCCATTTTCCGTCGAAAAACTTCACAAAATCAATTTCTTTTGCATTTATTTTATTCATCCGTTTTCGACGGAATTTGTTTTTCGTCGAAAAACTTCACAAAATCAATTTATTTTGCATTTATTTTATTCATCCGTTTTCGACGGAATACAATTTTCGTCAAAAATCTTCGACGGAATACATTTTGCATCGAAAAACTTGATAAAATCAATTTCTTTTGCATTTATTTTATTCATCCATTTTCGACGGAATTCATTTTCCGTCATAAATCTTCGACGGAATACAATTTTCGTCGAAAAACATGATAAAATCAATTTCTTTTGCATTTATTTTATTCATCCATTTTCGACGCAATTCTTTTTCCGTTGAAAAACTTCACAAAATCAATTTCTTTTGCATTTATTCTATTCATCCGTTTTCGACGGAATACATATTCCGTCAAAAAATTTCGACCTAATCCATTTTCCGTCGAAAAACATCACAAAATCAATTTCTTTTGCATTTATTTTATTCATCCATGATCGATGGAATTTATTTTCTGTCAAAAATCTTCGACGGAATCCATTTTCCGTCAAAAATCTTCACAAAATCAATTTCTTTTGCATTTATTTTATTCATCCGTTTTCGACGGAATTTTTTTCCTCGAAAAACTTCACAAAATCAATTTCTTTTGCATTTATTTTATTCATCCGTTTTCGACGGAATACATTTTTCGTCAAAAAAGTTCGACGGAATCCATTTTTCATCGAAAAACTTCATAAAATCAATTTCTTTTACATTTATTTTATTCATCCATTTTCGACGGAATTCTTCTTCCTTCAAAAATCTTCGACGGAATCCTTTTTCCGTCGAAAAACTTCACAAAATCAATTTCTTTTGCATTTATTTTATTCATCCTTTTTCGACGGAATTCATTTTCCGTCCAAAATCTTCGACGGGATCCATTTTCCGTCGAAAAACTTCACAAAATCAATTTCTTTTGCATTTATTTTATTCATCCGTTTTCGACGGAATTTGTTTTCCGTCGAAAAACTTCACAAAATCAATTTATTTTGCATTTATTTTATTCATCTGTTTTCGACGGAATACATTTTTCGTCAAAAATCTTCGAAGAAATACATTTTGCGTCGAAAAACTTGATAAAATCAATTTCTTTTGCATTTATTTTATTCATCCATTTTCGACGGAATTCATTTTCCGTCAAAAATCTTCGACGGAATACAATTTTCGTCGAAAAACTTGATAAAATCAATTTCTTTTGCATTTATTTTATTCATCCGTTTTCGACGGAATTCATTTTCTGTCAAAAATCTTCGACGAAATCCATTTTCCATCAAAAATCTGCTACGAAATTCATTTTTTTGTCGAAAAACTTCAAAAAATCAATTTCTTTTGCATTTATTTTATTAATCCGTTTTCGACGCAATTCTTTTTCCGTCGAAAAACTTCACAAAATCAATTTCTTTTGCATTTATTTTATTCATCCGTTTTCGAAGGAATACATTTTCATCAAAAATCTTCGACCGAATCCATTTTCCATCGAAAAAATTCACAAAATCAATTTCTTTTGCATTTATTTTATTCATCCGTTTTCGACGGAATACATTTTTCGTCAAAAATGTTCGACGGAATCCATTTTTCATCGAAAAACTTCATAAAATCAATTTCTTTTACATTTATTTTATTCATCCATTTTCGACGGAATTCATTTTCCTTCAAAAATCTTCGACGGAATCCTTTTTCCGTCGAAAAACTTCACAAAATCAATTTCTTTTGCATTTATTTTATTCATCCATTTTCAACGGAATTCATTTTCCGTCATTTTTCGTCAAAAAAAATCTTCGACGGAATCCATTTTCCGTCGAAAAACTTCACAAAATCAATTTCTTTTGCATTTATTTTATTCATCCATTTTTTGTCGAAAAACTTCACAAAATCAATTTCTTTTGCATTTATTTTATTCATCCGTTTTCGACGGAATTTGTTTTTCGTCGAAAAACTTCACAAAATCAATTTCTTTTGCATTTATTTTATTCATCCGTTTTCGACGGAATACATATTCCGTCAAAAAATTTCGACCTAATCTATTTTCCGTCGAAAAACATCACAAAATCAATTTCTTTTGCATTTATTTTATTCATCCATGTTCGATGGAATTTATTTTCTGTCAAAAATCTTCGACGGAATCCATTTTCCGTCAAAAATCTTCACAAAATCAATTTCTTTTACATTTATTTTATTCATCCGTTTTCGACGGAATTTGTTTTCCGTCGAAAAACTTCACAAAATCAATTTCTTTTGCATTTATTTTATTCATCCGTTTTCGACGGAATACATTTTTCGTCAAAAATGTTCGACGGAATCCATTTTTCATCGAAAAACTTCATAAAATCAATTTCTTTTACATTTATTTTATTCATCCATTTTCGACGGAATTCTTTTTCCTTCAAAAATCTTCGACGGAATCCTTTTTCCGTCGAAAAACTTCACAAAATCAATTTCTTTTGCATTTATTTTATTCATCCTTTTTCGACGGAATTCATTTTCCGTCCAAAATCTTCGACGGAATCCATTTTCCGTCGAAAAACTTCACAAAATCAATTTCTTTTGCATTTATTTTATTCATCCGTTTTCGACGGAATTTGTTTTCCGTCGAAAAACTTCACAAAATCAATTTATTTTGCATTTATTTTATTCATCCGTTTTCGACGGAATACATTTTTCGTCAAAAATCTTCGACGGAATACATTTTGCGTCGAAAAACTTGATAAAATCAATTTCTTTTACATTTATTTTATTCATCCATTTTCGACGGAATTCATTTTCCGTCAAAAATCTTCGACGGAATACAATTTTCGTCGAAAAACTTGATAAAATCAATTTCTTTTGCATTTATTTTATTCATCCGTTTTCGACGGAATTCATTTTCTGTCAAAAACCTTCGACGGAATCCATTTTCCATCAAAAATCTGCTACGAAATTCATTTTTTTGTCGAAAAACTTCAAAAAATCAATTTCTTTTGCATTTATTTTATTCATCCGTTTTCGACGAAATACATTTTCCGTCAAAAATCTTCGACCGAATCCATTTTCCCTCGAAAAACTTCACAAAATCAATTTCTTTTGCATTTATTTTATTCATCCGTTTTCAATGGAATTCTTTTTCCGTCAAAAACCTTCGAAATCCATTTTCCGTCAAAAATCTTCACAAAAACAATTTATTTTGCATTTATTTTATTTCCGTTTTCGACGGAAAATCTTGCACAAAAACAATTTATTCACAAACGTTTTCCAAAAATAGCCGCTGTTCGTAAAGTTCAAGATAAATTAAAGATGATAAGGTCTACAGTCATCCAAGAGTACCAAAACATTAAACATTACAGTCATCCAATCAATCAAACAGCAACAGTGATAACCCATGCATCAGCAAGCAACAGCAAAACATCACTCCTTCAAATGCTTTTACGTCCTCTTGCCATTTTGGAAAAATAGCAGCCCCGAAGGGGTGAGAAAAATCCCAGTAGTGTGGCAACAAAACCAGTAATATAACAGTATTAACTAGGCACAAAATCATAAACAGTCACTTCAACATATCCTTGTTCCTTTTCCTTTTTCCTTTTCATCATATTCATATATATAGCGCATATAACGCCTTTCCTTTTCATCATATTCATATATTGCGTATATAACGCCTTTCCTTTGCGCTTTTAGCACCGTCGTGCGCGCACTTCACAGTGGAATCAAATATACCCTTGGCACCTGAGCTCCATGTGGATTCCCTGTGGGCCTATGCGGACTGATGCCAAGTGTCCCATACCCCGGTACCTTGGGGATGCCTGTATGATGCTTGCTCAAACACATGATCCTGTACATAACTATTCTAAAACAAGGCCTATATGCTCTTGGTACATGCATGTCATGCTATGCTTTCACACACAAAGCGTAAAAATGCGGTATGATGTAAGGTGCATGCTTATATACCTTTCATATAGCCATCACGGCACATATACTTTTCATATGCGTTATGCTGCCACATAACGTCTTTACCTCATAATCATATAGCCATCACGGCACATTTTTGGCAGTTTCCTTTCATCATAATGGAACATAATACTTTTACGGAATATGGAGCATCATATCACAATTTTATACCAGTAGTCAATAGTCACATTAGGTAATATCGCCTGACATTTACCTTGTGTGCCATAAACAATACCAAACCGCAGCGAAGTATCTCACTTCTTATGCACACCTAAATCAATTACAACCAATCATTTACAGCGGCGATTTACAGCAGAAACAGTGAGCATACAGCAGTGTTTTACAGTGGAAAACAGTGAGCATACAGCAGTGTTTTACAGTGGAAAACAGTGAGCATACAGCAGTGTTTTTACAGCAGAAAACAGTGACGTTTTACAGCAGAAAAATAGTAACACCTTACAGCAGAACAGTGAACGTTTTAAAACAGAACCAGTGACATTTTGGACCTTAAAACAGTGGCAGAACAGTGGCATTTGAATGTTAAAACAGTGACATAATCAATGGCATTTGAACCTCAAAACAGTGGCATAAGTAGTGTTATTTGTGCATCAAAACAGTGGCATGAATGGTGACATTTAATCATTAAAACAGTGACATTGGTGGTGATATTTGCACATCAAAAACAGTGACAAAGTGAGTGGTTTTTAGAACATTAAAACAGTGGCATGAATGATACATTTGAACATCCAAAACAGTGATATAAATCATGATTTTTAGACATTAAAATAGTGGCATAAATTGTGATTCTTGATCATCAAAACAGTGGCAAAATGGGAGTATTTAGACACCAATACAGTGGCATAAAGGGTAGTGTTTGGACATCAAGATGATGGTTATTTTATGCAGAAACAGTGGCTCATTAAGTACTAAAACAGTGAGTGTTTTTGGTGCAAAACAGTGACATATGTGGCATTAAAACAGTGAGCATTTTATGCAGAAACAGTGGCACATAATGGACTAAAACAGTGAGCATTTTATGCAGAAACAGTGGCACATAATGGACTAAAATAGTGAGCATTTTATACAAAACAGTGGCATCAAAATGGTGAGCTTGTCCAACCGAAACAGTGGCATATGCATTCTCAAAACAGTGGCACTTTCATACAAAACAGTGGCATCAAGATGGTTCTCTTGTAAAACTGAAACAGTGGCCTATTCATCCTCAAACAGTGGCACATTCATAGAGAAACAGTGGCATGTATATCCTCAAAACAGTGGCATATTCATTCCAAAACAGTGGCATAAACTCAAACATAACCATGGGACTTTCATTTCATTATATCATGCAATGTGCTATAAGGCTTAAAGAAAATGTCATGCAATAATGAAAATACACAAGTATCATCAAGTAACTCCATCCTTATTCCTTCACCATGCTCATTCAAGAATCCAACACAAATAGAACCAAGTAGACATCTCATGCACACATAGTTTCACACAATGTAAAAGGTCTAAGTTCTAGGCTTACCTCTTGTTGCACACACTCCTTGCTCACACACCACACCTTTCTAGTTCTACCAACAACAAGTCCATACTTCCTAGGAGATGATCTATGCGCATAAATGGTGAGGAGGACAACTTTGGACAGCTCCCAAGGTGAGTACCAAGGCTGGATAGTGAGGGGAAAAGAGAAAGGAAACTCACACTTACTTGGTGGTATAGGCCACGGTTTTGAGAGGTGAGGGAAGATGAGTGATCAAAGCTTTTCTTTCTTCCTCCAAATACTTGTATGTTCGGCTAGGAGTGAGGGAGGAGGAGGAGATGTGGGCTGAATGAAGAATGAGGACAGCCCCCTCTAGTTGTGCGCATAACTTAAAGAGAAGTGAGGAGAGGTTGCAATGATGAAGCATTATGAAATTTCTGATTTCTTGTGAAGTTGGGACTGCACACATGGTCAAAACAAGCAAGGGGTTGCTTCTAATATACACTAAGCACATGCAAGGAGTGAGGAGGGGATTCAGATATGAATAATAGCTATTAAGTCAGAATTTTAAACATAAACAAACCAGCCATGCGCACAAGAAGGAGAGGAGGGAGGTGTCATCAAGAGCACATGCTAGGAGGTTCACCAAGTCCACAAGCAAGACAGCTTTGTGGCAGCCAAAAAATCTGCTTTGGGGGTGCTCTTGTGCGCACATGATGGGGGAAGTGCAGTCCAAAAATCCTACTTTGGTTGCATGAGGAAGCAAGGACAGATTTGGCTCATGATGGACTGCCAAAAGCATGCAAAAATCTGCACAATTCAGCCTCATGATGGAAGGTGTAAGGTGGTTCTCCAAGTCAACACTCAATGCAGATTTTGTGTCATAAAAATCTGCTCCATGACACCTCCATGTGCGCCTAAATTGGAGAGGAATGCAGCCTAAAATGAAGAAGAATGCAGCCTAACATGATGCTAAGGTGTACATGTGTCTTTCATGCAATTAAGTTGAATTCAAATGGTGCACAAGCCTAGGTGTGAGGTGGCGGTCATGAAGGGAAAGTTGGCAGATTTTTCTAATGCTTTTCTAGTCTCTCGTGCGCATGAAATGAGTGGGAATTACTCTTGCCATGTGAAAGTTTCTTGATGCACAAACAACCTTGTTGGACAAGGCTTAGGGAAGGTAAAAGTGAGTGCACTTTGGGCTGAAAAGGATTGATCCAAAAACCTCCTTGGGCCAATGGCCACACACACAAGGAACCCAATCACACAAGTCCAATAGTGACAAGTCCACACACACTAGCCCACTTCCAAAGTCCAATAAACACTAAAGCCTTCTAACACACACTCAAATTACTCATATGATTTTAATAAATTTCACATGTCTACATATGCACCCCCCTATGATTTAATTTAAATACTTACCTTAGTCTCATCCAAGGATAAAGATCAAACAATTCGCAAGCCACCAAAAAAATCAAATTCTACATATGCATCTATATCATTATAATACTTATGTATTTTACTAATTATGCGGGATGTTACATTTTCCGTCGAAAAACTTCACAAAATCAATTTCTTATGCATTTATTTTATTCATCCATTTTCGACGGAATTCATTTTCCGTCAAAAATCTTCGACGGAATCCATTTTCCGTCGAAAAACTTCACAAAATCAATTTCTTTTGCATTTATTTTATTCATCCGTTTTCGAAGGAATTCATTTTCCATCAAAAATCTTCGACGGAAACCATTTTCCATCAAAAATCTTCTACGGAATCCATTTTCCGTCGAAAAACTTCATTTTCGACGGAATTCATTTTCCGTTAAAAATCTTCACAAAATCAATTTCTTTTACATTTATTTTATTAATCTGTTTTCGACGGAATACATTTTTCGTCGAAAAACTTGATAAAATCAATTTCTTTAGCATTTATTTTATTCATCCATTTTCGACGGAATTCATTTTCCGTCAAAAATCTTCGACGGAATACATTTTTCGTCGAAAAACATCATAAAATCAATTTCTTTTGAATTTATTTTATTCATCCATTTTCGACGGTATTCGTTTTCCGTCCAAAATCTTCGACGAAATCCATTTTCCGTCGAAAAACTTCACAAAATCAATTTCTTTTGCATTTATTTTATTCATCCTTTTTCGACGGAATTCATTTTCTATCAAAAATCTTCGACGGAATCCATTTTCCATCAAAAATCTTCTACAAAATCCATTTTCCGTCGAAAAACTTCAAAAAATCAATTTCTTTTGCATTTATTTTATTAATCCATTTTCGACGCTGTAACAGCCCGTTACGTACCGGTATTGTTAACATTAATTATGATATTAAGCGCAGTTACAATCACAGCAGTTCATTTATAAAAATGAGAGTAAACTTTTTCCGATTATTACGCGAACAGTAAAAGTATAAAAAGCGTAATAATAAAAAGCTGTGACCGTAACTGAAACACTAGCGGAAGACTTTATTAACTATTTATACACTTTATTTTATTACCTACAAGATACTAAGGGGTTCCCATAAACCCACTTAGCCAATTCCTCACTTTTTACGTTTTTACCACTTAACAGGCTTTGCCAATCTGTTTTTCTACGAACACAAAATAAAAATCCAAACTTAAACTCCAGGTTATCTTTTTTCCTTATTCACTTACCTTTCTATCAAGCTATCACACACTAAATTCCGAGCTCGTGAGCTCCGGTTATCGCCGTTTGAAGTTGGACAAACAACATTGCCTACCAACTCCGAAACAGCCTAAAACGTCCAAACTTCACGGAATAAACTGCACCTAACCACAAGGACACTGCCTCTCAAACTTTTACACCATAAACTAGACACCTCAAACTTCGATTTGATATATCGTACGCTTAATTTTACCAAGTAACGAAGCGGGAATTAATTTCCCAACACAGACCCGAATCTGCCCACTGGTACTGGCCAGAACAGGGCAGTGCGTGACAACAGCCCCCATGGGCTGCGCACACCACCAATGAACCTAGGTTTTTGACACAACGTAGGGGACATCTTAAGCTTCAAAATGGCGTATGGCACGTCCCAATCGGACCACTATGGAGAGAGATACACTCTTCCAAAGTTCACCCAAAAACTGCCAATTCTACAGAAAATTCGCCAGAGTTTCCTTTGTATTTCCAAGAATCCCCAAATTTGCATAACCTGTTTAACACCACTAATACACCTGAAATCCAGCAAAATCCAATGGGTGGCACACACAAGGTCCAACAACGCCTTGGGGCTCTTACAACCCAATCCAATATACACTTAAAACATAAGCAGTTTACTTTTCAATCCTTTATAGTTTTAATAGCTAACATTCAATTTCATGCATAAACCATAATGCAGATAATCATAAACCTATAATAGGCCTAAAGCCCTTCCATCATATTACATACATCCATGGTACATTTACAACACTGGATTACATTTACATTTACAACTTTAACTTTAAACTACAATTATTTACATATTACACTTCATTTGCCAAATAAATCCATAAACTAAAATGACATGATATCTAAACTATACACCACTGCTCCACTCGTCATCATGCGGGCTTCTCGCCCGCTGCTCCATATCCACTGGTACATCCTGAAATAATGCCCCGAGACGGGGTGAGATATACGGATATATCTCAGTAACCAAGAGGTTCTGGAGAAAACTCCGCCCAATGGTTCACTTCGATGTATATCAATAGCATAAAAACAACACCACTGTTATAAAACTGGATAAAGCAAGGGATTTAGAGAAAGGGGGAATATATCAGAACAACTACGACATGCGGGATGGTAGCTACCAATACCACGCCATGTCCTCGGCTATACGCCTATGGGTACTACCCCTGGCGTGTTCATAGAACAACCCACCAAGGTACCCCTTCCAACCATATACACCCGAGACAACCTAGTGTGCTCCTATCCGGATAACACACCACGACCCTGGGTCAACTGGAACTCCCTCTCGGAGACCTATCCAGTGGCAGTCCGGAAACACTTGCCCGAAGGCTAAAAATATCTACTGGCCAGAGATATGGTACATAAGTACCCACTGTGATAATGCACATGCATGCTCATGCTGTTCTACACTACTCATACACACTTCCTACCATTGCCATCAACTAGCAAGGTGGAACACAAAAAAGGGGAACAAGCCCCAGTACCAAGAGGTTACCTTTCTTTTTCCTTTCACTGAGCTCCGCAGAACTCCACTTGCAGCTCAATCCACTTGATCCAGGACCAAGGGCAATCCAATGTTTCACTGTTCCAAGTCTATGTCCACATACGGCAACATGTACAACCATGCACAGCCGTCAGTTTCAGTCACAATACGTCAAAACGCAAAAACGTCAAATTCCTCTCTCTCCCTCTAAGGTTCGGCCATCATAGGGTTATTTTAGGTTTTATTTTTCTAAATTTTCTTTCTCATTTTATTTCACTTACTTAGGTTACCCAAAGGCTAGTTCAATCGCCGTTTTACGGTTTTATGACTTTTTCGCAACATTTTGCGAATTATTACACTTTAGGCACGTTTTGCCACTTTCAACACTTATCATTTTTACATTGATTCTTCCACATGCCAATCACCACACAACCCATCTAATGACTTTTCCATCACACAACACAACACCAAAGTGTTCTAAAACATCCATTTGCTCAATTGTACATAAATGGCCTAATCTTGGTTAGTCCAAACCAAGGATTTCCACTCAATTCCTATGGCCCACAACTCACATAATCACTTCCTAACATCATATAATCACACTACAATTCACTATACCACACATTAACATAAAACTCAAAAATTCCATTTCATGCATCAATTTTTTTCTAAGTTAAAATCCATTTTTTTCGCTTAAAATTTTCATTGCATTTCTAGCATTAATACATCATTCTAAGACATTATCATCTAATAGACATTTTCCATTTGAGCTCTCTAACACCACATATCACAAAATCCCTCTTTAGGGGCAATTATCACAACTCAAAATTTAACCAATGAAATGTTGAAATAACTTACCCAATTGCATGGTATATGGCTCCACCTAAGCATACTCCACCATTGGAGCATTTGAAAGCATCATGATCACCCTTTTATCCCTTGAAAACCGCACCTAAATGGGCATGGATCTCCTCACACACTCAATTTCAAGGCTAAACAAGGCTACCAATGGGTTTAGGAGGTGTTTTCCATCAAGATTCAACACAAACTTTGTTGAATTTGGTTGAGAATTGGTTGGTTTGTGAGAAAGGAGCAAATTTCACAAAAATGGTGGCCAAGGGGCTGTGAGGGCGCTGCTGGAACGGGAAGAAGACGGGAGAAATTTAAGATGAATAGGAGATTTCAAGTGTTTTATTAACTTTAACTGGGTACCGGATCCCACGTGATTTAAAACTCACCCGAATTTCCCTCCGGTCATCACTAAAATTCACAATTTAAAAACCTAATGAGAAATTATAATTTTTCATCTTAACAAAATCCTTTAATTTTACTCTTTCATATAAAAATTTGGAGCTTTCCGGTTGTTCGGAAAAACACTGCTTTAAGGTACAGAGCGCTCCGTTGACAAACTTCCACAAATTGACTTAAATCCCTCAAATATTATCAGAAATCATATTTCCTAATTCTATGGACCATTTAAAATCAATATTTGAAACCTAGAGCTCAAAATTCCACTGGCACGTTTTACGGTGCAATCTGACTGCGGTATTTTTACCCGCGAAAAACACTATTCACTGATTTTTCTGAAACTTGCCTATCCACTCAATTTTTCGTACTGAATCCATTTCCATGCTTATTTTTATCATCTGAGACCTCCTGCTCAATTTTTTACCTTCCTAGAGTTGCGTGTTGGCTAATTACCATTTTGCCCTTTCTTTGTATTTTGGCCTAATCTTTGGGATTTTCACTAATCCTTCACTTAATTTCTCACTTAACACTTTAATTACTTATTTTAGAATTGTGAGGTGTTATAGACGCAATTCTTTTTCCGTTGAAAAACTTCACAAAAACAATTTCTTTTGCATTTATTTTATTCATCCGTTTTCGACGGAATACATTTTCCGTCAAAAAATTTCGACCTAATCCATTTTCCGTCGAAAAACTTCACAAAATCAATTTCTTTTGCATTTATTTTATTCATCCATGTTCGAAGGAATTTATTTTCCGTCAAAAATCTTCGACGGAATCCATTTTCCGTCAAAAATCTTCACAAAATCAATTTCTTTTGCATTTATTTTATTCATCCGTTTTCGACGGAATTTGTTTTCCGTCGAAAAACTTCACAAAATCAATTTCTTTTGCATTTATTTTATTCATCCGTTTTCGACGGAATACATTTTTCGTCAAAAATGTTCGACGGAATCCATTTTTCATCGAAAAACTTCATAAAATCAATTTCTTTTGCATTTATTTTATTCATCCGTTTTTGACGGAATTTGTTGTTCGTCGAAAAACTTCAGAAAATCAATTTCTTTTGCATTTATTTTATTAATCCGTTTTCGATGGAATTCATTTGCCGTCAAAAATTTTCGACGGAATCCATTTTCCGTCAAAAATCTTCTACGGAATCCATTTTCAGTCGAAAAACTTCTCAAAATCAATTTCTTTTGCATTTATTTTATTCATCCGTTTTCGACGGAATTTGTTTTCCGTCGAAAAACTTCACAAAATCAATTTATTTTCCATTTATTTTATTCATCCGTTTTCGACGGTATACATTTTTCGTCAAAAATCTTCGACGGAATACATTTTGCGTCGAAAAACTTGATAAAATCAATTTCTTTTGCTTTTATTTTATTCATCCATTTTCGACGGAATTCATTTTCCGTCAAAAATATTCGACGGAATACAATTTTCGTCGAAAAACTTGATAAAATCAATTTCTTTTGCATTTATTTTATTCATCCGTTTTCGACGGAATTCATTTTCTGTCAAAAATCTTCGACGGAATCCATTTTCCATCAAAAATCTTCTACGAAATTCATTTTTCGTCGAAAAACTTCAAAAAATCAATTTCTTTTGCATTTATTTTATTAATCCGTTTTCAACGCAATTCTTTTTCCGTCGAAAAACTTCACAAAATCAATTTCTTTTGCATTTATTTTATTCATCCGTTTTCGACGGAATACATTTTCCGTCAAAAATCTTCGACCGAATCCATTTTCCGTCGAAAAACTTCACAAAATCAATTGCATTTATTTTATTCATCCGTTTTCGATGGAATTCATTTTCCGTCAAAAATCTTCGACGGAATCCATTTTCCGTCAAAAATCTTCGCAAAAACAATTTCTTTTGCATTTATTTTATTCATCCGTTTTCGACTGAATTTGTTTTCCGTCGAAAAACTTCACAAAATCAATTTCTTTTGCATTTATTTTATTCATCCGTTTTCGACGGAATACATTTTCGTCAAAAATGTTCGATGGAATCAATTTTTCATAGAAAAACTTCATAAAATCAATTTCTTCTGCATTTATTTTATTCATCCATTTTCGACGGAATTCATTTTCCGTCAAAAATCTTCGACGGAATCCATTTTCCGTCGAAAAACTTCACAAAATGAATTTCTTTTGCATTTATTTTATTCATCCGTTTTCGAAGGAATTCATTTTCCATCAAAAATCTTCGACGGAAACCATTTTCCATCAAAAATCTTCTACGGAATCCATTTTCCGTCGAAAAACTTCATTTTCGACGGAATTCATTTTCCGTTAAAAATCTTCACAAAATCAATTTCTTTTACATTTATTTTATTAATCCGTTTTCGATGGAATACATTTTTCGTCAAAACTTGATAAAATCAATTTCTTTAGCATTTATTTTATTCATCCATTTTCGACGGAATTCATTTTCCGTCAAAAATCTTCGACGGAATACATTTTTCGTCGAAAAACATCATAAAATCAATTTCTTTTGAATTTATTTTATTCATCCATTTTCGACGGTATTCGTTTTCCGTCCAAAATCTTCGACGGAATCCATTTTCCGTCGAAAAACTTCACAAAATCAATTTCTTTTGCATTTATTTTATTCATCGTTTTTCGACGGAATTCATTTTCGGTCAAAAATCTTCGACGGAATCCATTTTCCATCAAAAATCTTCTACGAAATCCAATTTCCGTCGAAAAACTTCAAAAATTCAATTTCCTTTGCATTTATTTTATTAATCCGTTTTCGACGCAATTCTTTTTCCGTTGAAAAACTTCACAAAATCAATTTCTTTTGCATTTATTTTATTCATCCGTTTTCGACGGAATACATTTTCCGTCAAAAAATTTCGACCTAATCCATTTTCCGTCGAAAAACTTCACAAAATCAATTTCTTTTGCATTTATTTTATTCATCCATGTTCGATGGAATTTATTTTCCGTCAAAAATCTTCGACGGAATCCATTTTCCGTCAAAAATCTTCATAAAATCAATTTCATTTGCATTTATTTTATTCATCCGTTTTCGACGGAATTTGTTTTCCGTCGAAAAACTTCACAAAATCAATTTCTTTTGCATTTATTTTATTCATCCGTTTTCGACGGAATACATTTTTCGTCAAAAATGTTCGACGGAATCCATTTTTCATCGAAAAACTTCATAAAATCAATTTCTTTTGCATTTATTTTATTCATCCGTTTTTTACGGAATTTGTTGTTCGTCGAAAAACTTCAGAAAATCAATTTCTTTTGCATTTATTTTATTAATCCGTTTTCGATGGAATTCATTTGCCGTCAAAAATTTTCGACGGAATCCATTTTCCGTCAAAAATCTTCTACGGAATCCATTTTCAGTCGAAAAACTTCACAAAATCAATTTCTTTTGCATTTATTTTATTCATCCGTTTTCGACGGAATACATTTTCCGTCAAAAATCTTCGACGAAATTCATTTTCCGTCGAAAAACTTCACAAAATCAATTTTTTTTGCATTTATTTTATTCATTCGTTTTCGACGGAATACATTTTCCGTCAAAAAAATTCGACCTAATCCATTTTCCGTCGAAAAACTTCACAAAATCAATTTCTTTTGCATTTATTTTATTCATCCATGTTCGATGGAATTTATTTTCCGTCAAAAATCTTCGACGGAATCCATTTTCCGTCAAAAATCTTCACAAAATCAATTTCTTTTGCATTTATTTTATTCATCCGTTTTCGACGGAATTTGTTTTCCGTCGAAAAACTTCACAAAATCAATTTCTTTTGCATTTATTTTATTCATCCGTTTTCAACGGGATACATTTTTCGTCAAAAATGTTCGACGGAATCCATTTTTCTTCGAAAAACTTCATAAAATCAATTTCTTTTGCATTTATTTTATTCATCCGTTTTTGACGGAATTTGTTTATCGTCGAAAAACTTCAGAAAATCAATTTCTTTTGCATTTATTTTATTAATCCGTTTTCGATGGAAGTCATTTGCCATCAAAAATTTTCGACGGAATCCATTTTCCGTCAAAAATCTTCTACGGAATCCATTTTCAGTCGAAAAACTTCACAAAATCAATTTCTTTTGCATTTATTTTATTCATCCGTTTTCGACGGAATACATTTTCCGTCAAAAAAATTCGACCGAATCCATTTTCCGTCGAAAAGCTTCACAAAATCAATTTCTTTTGCATTTATTTTATTCATCCGTTTTCGACGGAATACATTTTCCGTCAAAAAAATTCGACCTAATCCATTTTCCGTCGAAAAACTTCACAAAATCAATTTCTTTTGCATTTATTTTATTCATCCATGTTCGATGGAATTTATTTTCCGTCAAAAATCTTCGACGGAATCCATTTTCCGTCAAAAATCTTCACAAAATCAATTTCTTTTGCATGTATTTTATTCATCCGTTTTCGACGGAATTTGTTTTCCGTCGAAAAACTTCACAAAATCAATTTCTTTTGCATTTATTTTATTCATCCGTTTTCGACGGAATACATTTTTCGTCAAAAATGTTCGACGGAATCCATTTTTCATCGAAAAACTTCACAAAATCAATTTCTTTTGCATTTATTTTATTCATCCGTTTTCGACGACGGAAAAACTTCAAAATCAATTTCTTTTGCATTTATTTTATTTCCGTTTTCGATGGAATTCATTTTCCATCAAAAATTTCGACGGAATCCATTTTCCGTCAAAAATCTTCACAAAATCAATTTCTTTTGCATTTATTTTATTCACCCGTTTTCGACGGAATCCATTTTCCGTCGAAAAACTTCACAAAATCAATTTCTTTTGCATTTATTTTATTCATCCGTTTTCGATGGTCAAAAAAATTCGACGGAATCCATTTTTCGTCGAAAAACTTCACAAACTCAATTTCTTTTGCATTTATTTTATTCATCCATTTTCGACGGAATCCATTTTCCGTCGAAAAACTTCACAAAATCAATTTCTTTTGCATTTATTTTATTCATCGAAAAACTTGATAAAATCAATTTCTTTTGCATTTATTTTATTCATCCGTTTTCGATGGAATACATTTTCGTCAAAAATGTTCGACGGAATCCATTTTTCATAGAAAAACTTCATAAAATCAATTTCTTATGCATTTATTTTATTCATCCATTTTCGACGGAATTCATTTTCCGTCAAAAATCTTCGACGGAATCCATTTTCCGTCGAAAAACTTCACAAAATGAATTTCTTTTGCATTTATTTTATTCATCCGTTTTCGAAGGAATTCATTCTTCCGGAAACCATTTTCCATCAAAAATCTTCGACGGAAACCATTTTCCATCAAAAATCTTCTACGGAATCCATTTTCCGTTAAAAATCTTCACAAAATCAATTTCTTTTACATTTATTTTATTAATCCGTTTTCGACGGAATACATTTTTCGTCGAAAAACTTGATAAAATCAATTTCTTTTGCATTTATTTTATTCATCCATTTTCGACGGAATTCATTTTCCGTCAAAAATCTTCGACGGAATACATTTTTCGTCGAAAAACTTCATAAAATCAATTTCTTTTGCATTTATTTTATTCATCCATTTTCGACGGTATTCGTTTTCCGTCCAAAATCTTCGACGGAATCCATTTTCCGTCGAAAAACATCACAAAATCAATTTCTTTTGCATTTATTTTATTCATCCGTTTTCGACGGAATTTGTTTTCCGTCGAAAAACTTCACAAAATCAATTTATTTTGCATTTATTTTATTCATCCGTTTTCGACGGAATACATTTTTCGTCAAAAATCTTCGACGGAATACATTTTGCGTCAAAAACTTGATAAAATCAATTTCTTTTGCATTTATTTTATTCATCCATTTTCGACGGAATTCAGTTTCCGTCAAAAATCTTCGACGGAATACAATTTTCGTCGAAAAACTTGATAAAATCAATTTCTTTTGCATTTATTTTATTCATCCGTTTTCGACGGAATTCATTTTCTGTCAAAAATCTTCGACGGAATCCATTTTCCATCAAAAATCTTCTACGAAATTCATTTTTTTGTCGAAAAACTTCATAAAATCAATTTCTTTTGCATTTATTTTATTAATCCGTTTTCGACGCAATTCTTTTTCCGTCGAAAAACTTCACAAAATCAATTTCTTTTGCATTTATTTTATTCATCCGTTTTCGATGGAATTCATTTTCCGTCAAAAATCTTCGACGGAATCCTTTTTCCGTCAAAAATCTTCACAAAAACAATTTCTTTTGCATTTATTTTATTCATCCGTTTTCGACGGAATTTGTTTTCCGTCAAAAAACTTCACAAAATCAATTTCATTTGCATTTATTTTATTCATCCGCTTTCGACGGAATACATTTTCGTCAAAAATGTTCGACGGAATCCTTTTTCCGTCAAAAATCTTCACAAAAACAATTTCTTTTGCATTTATTTTATTCATCCGTTTTCGACGGAATTTGTTTTCCGTCGAAAAACTTCACAAAATCAATTTCTTTTGTATTTATTTTATTCATCCGTTTTCGACGGAATACATTTTCGTCAAAAATGTTCGACGGAATCCATTTTTCATAGAAAAACTTCATAAAATCAATTTCTTATGCATTTATTTTATTCATCCATTTTCGACGGAATTCATTTTCCGTCAAAAATCTTCGACGGAATCCATTTTCCGTCGAAAAACTTCACAAAATGAATTTCTTTTGCATTTATTTTATTCATCCGTTTTCGAAGGAATTCATTTTCCATCAAAAATCTTCGACGGAAACCATTTTCCATCAAAAATCTTCTACGGAATCCATTTTCCGTCGAAAAACTTCATTTTCGACGGAATTCATTTTCCGTTAAAAATCTTCACAAAATCAATTTCTTTTACATTTATTTTATTAATCCGTTTTCGACGGAATACATTTTTCGTCAAAAAACTTGATAAAATTAATTTCTTTTGCATTTATTTTATTCATCCATTTTCGACGGAATTCATTTTCCGTCGAAAATCTTCGACGGAATACATTTTTCGTCGAAAAACTTCTAAAATCAATTTCTTTTGCATTTATTTTATTCATCCATTTTCGACGGTATTCGTTTTCCGTCCAAAATCTTCGACGGAATCCATTTTCCGTCGAAAAACATCACAAAATTAATTTCTTTTGCATTTATTTTATTCATCCGTTTTCGACGGAATTTGTTTTCCGTCGAAAAACTTCACAAAATCAATTTATTTTGCATTTATTTTATTCATCCGTTTTCGACGGAATACATTTTTCATCAAAAATCTTCGACAGAATACATTTTGCGTCAAAAACTTGATAAAATCAATTTCTTTTGCATTTATTTTATTCATCCATTTTCGACGGAATTCATTTTCCGTCAAAAATCTTCGACGGAATACAATTTTCGTCAAAAAACTTGATAAAATCAATTTCTTTTGCATTTATTTTATTCATCCGTTTTCGACGGAATTCATTTTCAGTCAAAATTCTTCGACGGAATCCATTTTCCATCAAAAATCTTCTACGAAATTCATTTTTTTGTCGAAAAACTTCAAAAAATCAATTTCTTTTGCATTTATTTTATTAATCCGTTTTCGACGCAATTCTTTTTCCGTCGAAAAACTTCACAAAATCAATTTCTTTTGCATTTATTTTATTCATCCGTTTTCGATGGAATTCATTTTCCGTCAAAAATCTTCGACGGAATCCTTTTTCCGTCAAAAATCTTCACAAAAACAATTTCTTTTGCATTTATTTTATTCATCCGTTTTCGACGGAATTTGTTTTCCGTCAAAAAACTTCACAAAATCAATTTCATTTGCATTTATTTTATTCATCCGTTTTCGACGGAATACATTTTCGTCAAAAATGTTCGACGGAATCCATTTTTCATCGAAAAACTTCATAAAATCAATTTCTTATGCATTTATTTTATTCATCCATTTTCGACTGAATTCATTTTCCGTCAAAAATCTTCGACGGAATTCATTTTCCGTCAAAAATCTTCGACGGAATACATTTTTCGTCGAAAAACATCATAAAATCAATTTCTTTTGTATTTATTTTATTCATCCATTTTCGACGGTATTCGTTTTCCGTCCAAAATCTTCGATGGAATCCATTTTCCGTCGAAAAACTTCACAAAATCAATTTCTTTTGCATTTATTTTATTCATCCATGTTCGATGGAATTTATTTTCCGTCAAAAATCTTCGACGGAATCCATTTTCCGTCGAAAAACTTCACAAAATCAATTTCTTTTGCATTTATTTTATTCATCCGTTTTCGACGGAATACATTTTCCGTCAAAAATCTTCGACGGAATCCATTTTCCGTCAAAAATCTTCGACGGAAATTTTCCGTCGAAAAACTTCACAAAATCAATTTTTTTTGCATTTATTTTATTCATCCGTTTTCGACGGAATACATTTTCCGTCAAAAAATTTCTACCTAATCCATTTTCCGTCGAAAAACTTCACAAAATCAATTTCTTTTGCATTTATTTTATTCATCCATGTTCGATGGAATTTATTTTCCATCAAAAATCTTCGACGGAATCCATTTTCCGTCAAAAATCTTCACAAAATCAATTTCTTTTACATTTATTTTATTCATCCGTTTTCGAAGGAATTCATTTTCCATAAAAAATCTTCGACGGAAACCATTTTCCATCAAAAATCTTCTACGGAATCCATTTTCCGTCGAAAAACTTCATTTTCGACGGAATTCATTTTCCGTTAAAAATCTTCACAAAATCAATTTCTTTTACATTTATTTTATTAATCCATTTTCGACGGAATACATTTTTCGTCGAAAAACTTGATAAAATCAATTTCTTTAGCATTTATTTTATTCATCCATTTTCGACGGAATTCATTTTCTGTCAAAAATCTTCGACGGAATACATTTTTCGTCGAAAAACATCATAAAATCAATTTCTTTTGTATTTATTTTATTCATCCATTTTCGACGGTATTCGTTTTCCGTCCAAAATCTTCGACGGAATCCATTTTCCGTCGAAAAACATCACAAAATCAATTTCTTTTGCATTTATTTTATTCATCCATGTTCGATGGAATTTATTTTCCGTCAAAAATCTTCGACGGAATCCATTTTCCATCGAAAAACTTCACAAAATCAATTTCTTTTGCATTTATTTTATTCATCCGTTTTCGACGGAATACATTTTCCGTCAAAAATCTTCGACGGAATCCATTTTCCGTCAAAAATCTTCGACGGAATTCATTTTCCGTTGAAAAACTTCACAAAATCAATTTCTTTTGCATTTATTTTATTCATCCGTTTTCGACGGAATACATTTTCTATAACACCTCATATATTTAAATGTGAATTTTTATATTATAATGTGAAATGAAAATTGGTGGATTAGTGAAAATCCAAGAATTATGGCCAAAATGGGCAAAAAGGGCAAAATGGTAATTGGCCAGCCGTGTATTCTGAGGCATAAATACTGAGTTAGAGATTTCAAATGACAAAAATAATACTGGAAATGGAATCAGGGCGAAAAATTTAGTGAATAGGCAAATTTGGGAAAAATTGATGAATAGTGATTTTTAAGTGTTAAATACTGTGGTGTGAGTGTACCGATAGGTGTGAAATTTTTATCAATATTTTGGAGAAATAAAAATATGTCATGGACTGGAAAAATATGTAGATTAAGAATTTATGATCGGAATTTTTATCGGGATTAAAGTTAGATCGCGTGTGGGACCCGTGTGACCGAAGTCACTTAGCCCCCACCCTTTTTTCTTCTTTCTTTCCTTTCCTTTTCTTCCTCATTCGCGCGCCCCCTGCAAAAAGGAACCAAAACACCATTTCTCTCTTCTTCTCACCATTTCTTCATTTCTTCACCGAATCTCTTGATTTTGGTGTTGAAATCTATTGTAAACAACCTTCTAGATCCATTAGTAACACTTAGAAACCTTGAATCCATCTCTTGGCTGCGTTTTTTGGCCAAAAAAAGATCCGACCCATAGTGTTCTTGGAGCTTCTTGGAGTTTTTGGTCTTCTTATGGTTTAGTGAAGCCTTGGTGGTGAACATACAACACATTGTGAGTATATTTGTGGTATTTTTGTGGTTGATTTCATAGATCTAGGAATTTATGCTCTAAACCTTTAATTTTAGATGTGTGATGATAGAGAGCCCAAATGGAAAAATGCTATTAGATGAAAAGGCCATAGAATCATGCTTGTAAGCTAGAAATGCTATGATAATTTTTGGTGAAAAAGTTAGGTTTTTAACTTAGGAAAATTCGAGGAATTTTCATGAAAAATGAGTTTTGGTGTAATTTGGATTTGATGATTGTTGTAGGGTACCTCACACGGACGTGATTGTGAAAGGTTGATTTGGAGCATACGTTTGGAACAGATTGGCTAGTGTTGAGGTAAACCCTTGGAACTTGGGTTTAATCCCTAGTGTGCTCCACCACACCTAGTGGAAGGTAGTGGTTGGATTATGTGGTTATGACATGGTGTGATTGTGTGCTTGTATGCATATTGCTTGGATTGTATGAAAATTGTTTGGTCACTGGCCAGTTGACGTGTGTTGGGTTTGGACATCCGCTGGATCATTTCGATGGCGAAGTGCCAGTTGGGTATGCCATGGGGTCGACTCATGGGAGCGACACCAGGATGAGCCAAACGTGGGACATCCGCCGGATAGGTCTCTTGAGGAGTTCCGGTTGGGTTGGCCATGGAGTTTTCTCAACCATGGGAGAAGCTCTAGGATTGTCTCGGGAGTTATATGATGGAGTCCTTGAACATGAATCCATGCGTGGATGTTCTTGGGTTGTCTCCAGTTGGTTGGTGATATTGTATTGCTTGCATATTACATGATGTCATATTTATACATTTTAGTGAGCCATGGAGTGGAGAGAGCCTCTAGCTCCATTGGTTTACTGAGATATATTTGTATATCTCACCCCGTGTTTGGGGGACCACATTTCAGGTCACTATGAGCCGGGAGGAGCTTCGGGCAAGAAGCCCGCTTAGTGGACTGTGGATTGCATAGGGTGCATGGAGCTTTCATGACATTTTGGAGGAGTCTATGGAGTGCACATAGCATGACATTAGTATTTTGAGACTTAGGTCATGAACATGTTGCATGATGTTATTGCCATGCTTTTTGTAGTGTTCATGATGGTATACTAAGTCTTGTTATTGTTTATTATTCATGACATGGATAATTGTATATTTTGAGTGAGCATGGGACTTGTCCATTGCCACATTCATTTCCCTTGGAAGTCTTGATGATTATGTTGTAAAAATGGTCCATATTTGTATGTAAATGGCCATTACCTTGAGGACTTTGTAAATGATGTATGCTTTAAGGAAATTGCATGATGGAAGGGCCTAGAGCCTACATTAGGATGTGTTTAAGTGTTGTGTGGAGTACCAAGGGGTTAGGGATGGATTACACAACCCTTTTGGGGCTTAAAATGCTGTAATATGTCATTTTTGCTGCATAGTAATCGATTACCCAAGCATGGTAATCGATTACCATGCAACAGGGGACGAAAAATTAGCTACTGTCTTCACTGGTAATCGATTACTGAGGCTTGGTAATCGATTACCATGTGAGGTAATCGATTACCAAAGATGGGTAATCGATTACCAGAACAGAGGAGGTGAAATTTTGGCTACTGCCTCATTTTTGACAGGTGGTAATCGATTACCACCCACTGGTAATCGATTACCACAGTGTAAATTTCGAAAATTCAGGTTTTTCTAGACTAAAAGAAAGGGGCATAACTTGATGGGTAGAACTCCAAATGGTACGTGGCTTGAAACCACGCGTAGATAACGTAAAGGACTATAACTTGGTAAAATGTGAGAGTAAGATGGTGAGCTTAAATGAATTGGATAATAAGAAGGATTAATGATGTTAGTGAAATGTATGATTCCGCGAATTGCATTTACAATTATAGTGTGGTTTTAATTGATTACGGAAAAAGTATTGATGTAAAAAAAAGGAATATGATAAAAGAAAAAATTTGCCCGTAATTTAATTAACCCAATCACTGTGATTGTAACTGCGCTTAATATCATAATCAATGTTAACAATACCGGTGTACAACGGGCTGTTACATTTTATGGTATCAGAGCAGTTTTGGGAGGGAAACTCTGATTGTGTGTATGTTGTATCTTGTGTGCCATAGCTATCTGTGAACTATTTATGATTAATGTATATGTGATTCCTCAGTGTGGGTCTGATCAACTCATTCCTTTGTGCTACATGTACAGATATCATGAGTAGGGCGCGAGGTCGCCGTGGGGCACGTGGTGCAGGTCCTTTGCCACCGGATCCGGTCACTGCAGTCCTGAATGCTCTGCAGGCGGAAACGGCTGCAAATAGAAATATGACTGAAAACCTGATGAAAACTAATCAGGATATGATGCAGGCCTTTATGGCTGAGATGAGGGCCGATAGAGATCGTCCTAGGAGGGATAATTCACCTCCACACACGGCTACGGTGACTCCTACACCGACGCCATCTGTCACTCCTCAACAGGGGGAGAGTGGGGCTAGTCACCACACTGGTGAGGCTAGTCATCATACGACTGACCCTAGCTATGTTCCTGATCCAGCATAAATTCCTAGATCTATGAAATCAACCACAAAAATACCACAAATATACTCACAATGTGTTGTATGTTCACCACCAAGGCTTCACTAAACCATAAGAAGACCAAAAACTCCAAGAAGCTCCAAGAACACTATGGGTCGGATCTGTTTTTGGCCAAAAAACGCAGCCAAGAGATGGATTCAAGGTTTCTAAGTGTTACTAATGGATCTAGAAGGTTGTTTACAATAGATTTCAACACCAAAATCAAGAGATTCGGTGAAGAAATGAAGAAATGGTGAGAAGAAGAGAGAAATGGTGTTTTGGTTCCTTTTTGCAGGGGGGCGCGCGAATGAGGAAGAAAAGGAAAGGAAAGAAAGAAGAAAAAAGGGTGGGGGCCTATGAAGCACCGACACTTCAAAAATCCCGACGTGTCGTGTCCGACACTTCCCGACACTCTCCGACACTCCGACACTCCCCGACACTCCAACATGTGTTATAGAAATTCTAAAAAAGGTTCAAAAGTTGCGTTACGTCGAGTTTTTAGTTCCAACTATTAGATTCGTTGGATTACAATTACCATTTTATTGAGTATAATATAAATATTTGAGATATCTTATGTTTCTTTGCAAAATTGATGAATATTATAAGTTTAGTTTTAGTTTTTTGTTAAATTATTGAATATTAAATATATTATACACTACATAAATTAAAAATATTACTTTATATCAAAACGTGTCCTAGCGTGTCGAAATCTAACATTTTTTAGAATTAGAGTGTCGGAGTGTCGTGTCGTATCGTGTCACGTGTCCCGTGTCAGTATCGGTGCTACATAGGTGGGGGCTAAGTGACTTCGGTCACACGGGTCCCACACGCGATCTAACTTTAATCCCGATAAAAATTCCGATCATAAATTCTTAATCTACATATTTTTCCAGTCCATGACATATTTTTATTTCTCCAAAATATTGATAAAAATTTCACACCTATCGGTACACTCACACCACAGTATTTAACACTTAAAAATCACTATTCATCAATTTTTCCCAAATTTGCCTATTCACTCAATTTTTCGCCCTGATTCCATTTCCAGTATTATTTTTGTCATTTGAAATCTCTAACTCAGTATTTATGCCTCAGAATACACGGCTGGTCAATTACCATTTTGCCCTTTTTGCCCATTTTGGCCATAATTCTTGGATTTTCACTAATCCACCAATTTTCATTTCACATTATAATATAAAAATTCACATTTAAATATATGAGGTGTTATATTCACCCCACCTTTTTGAAATTTTGTCCGCAAAATTAAATCATACCTGCTCGCTAACTCAGGATACAGCCGGAGAATCTCGTCCTCCCGCTTCCAAGTAGCCTCCTCAGGTGTGCGGCCTTCCCACTGAATCTTCAGCATGGGAATCACTTTACTTCTCAATCGCTTTTCACTGCGATCCAATACTGCAATAGGACCGATGGGAGTCTTCAAGTTCTCCCTGATTTCAATATTATCCGGTATCACCACATGTGATTCATCCGGAACATAACGTCGCAACTGCGACACATGAAAAACATCATGTAAATTAGACAATTGCGGGGGTAAGGCAAGCTGATAGGCCACCAATCCTACTCTTTTCATAATTTGATATGGCCCAATGAACCGTGGACTCAGCTTCCTCACACCCAACGCACGGCCAACACCTGTGACCGGAGATAATCGTACAAAAACGTGGTCACCTTCTTCAAATTCCAGCGGTCTATGCTTATTGTCATAGTAACTTTTCTGCCGATTCTGTGCCTGTTTCAATTTTTCTCTGATCATTTCAATTTGCACTGTTGTTTCCTGCACAAAATCCGGACCAAATCTTTCTTTATCGCCTACCTCAGTCCAACAAGTGGGCGTACGACACCTCCTGCCATACAAAACCTCATATGGTGCCATACCCAGACTGGAATGAAAACTGTTATTATAAGAAAACTCCACCAGTGGTAAGTACTTATCCCAAGCATTACCCTGTTCCAGTGTGCAAGCTCTCAGCATATCCTCAAGTGTCTGTATAGTTCTCTCAGTCTGACCATCAGTTTGCGGGTGATAAGCAGTGCTCAGTCGAAGCTGAGTGCCAAAAGCCTGCTGCAAAGCTCCCCAAAATCGTGAAGTAAACTTCGGGTCCCGATCACTCACAATGCTAATCGGTATCCCATGGAGTCTAACAATCTCCTTTACATACAGTGTAGCCAACTTCTCTGTGGTGAAATCCACTCGTACTGGTAGAAAATGTGCAGACTTCGTGAGTCGGTCCACAATAACCCAAATCGAATCATAACCAGCTTGAGTTCGCGGCAATCCAACAACAAAATCCATCGAAATACTCTCCCATTTCCATTCTGGTATATCCAGCGGCTGAAGTAGTCCAGCAGGTTTCTGATGCTCTATTTTTACTTTCTGACACACCAAGCACTTAGATACGTACTCGGCAACATCCCTTTTCATTCCAGGCCACCAGAACTTAACTTTCAAATCTTGGTACATTTTTGTGGCACCTGGGTGGATAGCATATTGACCCTTATGGGCCTCAGTCATAACTTCCTCTGCAAGTTCCTTGGGCACAACAATCCTGCCCTGATATAACAACAATCCCTGTTCATTAACAGATATGCCACTCTGGCCTTTCAAATACTTAATACTTTCATTTCTGATTTGAGTCTCTTTAATCTTCTCGTGCAGCTCGTTCTCAATCCGCGTCAACTCCATATCACACATTCTCCCTGCAAAGAAATCCGTTATTTTCATATCACGGAATTGCTCAATCACTTCATTGTCCCACATCATCATATGAGATAAATTGACAGACTTCCTACTCAATGCATCTGCCACAACGTTAGCCTTTCCCGGGTGGTATTTCAGCTCAAAGTCATAATCTTTCAAAAATTCAACCCATCTACGCTGTCTCATATTCAGCTCCTTCTGATCAAACAAATATTTTAAGCTTTTATGGTTGCTGAACACAACAAATTTCATCCCATACAGAAAGTGCCTCCAGATTTTCAAGGCAAACACAATAGCAGCCAGTTCCAAGTCGTGCGTCGGATAATTTTCTTCATGTGGCCTTAACTGCCTAGACGCATAAGCAATTACTTTTCCTTCCTGCATCAGTACGCTCCCTAAACCTTTCTTAGAAGCGTCACAATATAACACAAACTCACCCTCCGGATCAGGTAGAGTTAACACCGGAGCAGTAGTCAACTTCTCTTTAAGTAGCAGAAAACAGTCCTCACATTCCTGGGTCCACACAAAAGGAGTATCCTTTCGTGTCAATCGGGTCAATGGTAGAACCATTGCAGAAAATCCCTGTATAAATCGGCGATAATAGCCAGCTAGCCCCAGAAAACTTCTAATCTCAGTCACAGTCTTAGGTCGTTCCCAGTCACTCACCGCTTCAATCTTGCTTGGATCCACTGCAACACCACTTGCAGAAATAACATGACCCAAAAATTGCACCTCAGACAACCAGAATTCACACTTAGACGGTTTAGCATATAACTTCTTATCTTTCAACACCTGCAACACAGTCCTCAAATGGTCAATGTGCTCCTCTTTACTCTTAGAATAGATCAAGATGTCATCAATAAATACAATCACGAACTGATCCAAATACGGTTTAAAGATGCGGTTCATATAGTCCATGAACACCGCGGGGGCATTAGTAAGCCCAAAAGGAATCACTTGATATTCAAAATGTCCATATCTGGATCGGAAAGCTGTTTTAGGTACATCCTCCGGTTTAATCCGAATCTGGTGATATCCGGACCGGAGATCAATCTTCGAAAACACACAGGCATCCCTCAACTGATCTAATAAATCATCAATGCGCGGCAGTGGGTACCGGTTCTTAATAGTCACTTTATTCAACTGTCGGTAGTCAGTGCACAATCTCATGCTACCATCCTTTTTCTTCACAAATATAACCGGTGCTCCCCACGGAGACACACTCGGCCTAATAAAATCCTTTGCAGATAATTCTTCAATGTGTTTCTTCAACTCGGCCAACTCAAGTGGCGACATCCGGTACGGAGCCAAGGAGATCGGCCCCACACCAGGGAATAGGTCAATCGAGAATTCAATCTCTCTCTCAGGCGGAAATTCCGGTATCTCATCAGGAAATACATCCTCAAACTCATTAACAACCGGAATAGAAGAAATCTCCTCCTTTTTGTCACCCACCAATCCGCCCAAAAGGACATAACCCAAATCTCCAGCCTTCAAGGCTTTCACAGTTTGACTGACAGACAAATACAAAGACGGACAAACAGACGGCCTCTCATGAGATAGCAACAACCTCTTTCCGCAGCAATCAATCATTGCGCAGTTCCGAGACAACCAATCCATCCCCAAAATCAAATTGACAGAGGCCAGGGGTAAGATAATTAAATCAATGGTATAACCCCTGCCTAAATAAGTAAACTTCACATCTTCACAAATCCAAGACGACTCACTAACCTCTCCTGTAGCGGTAGTAATACGCATCGGAGGAACCATCCGTGTTACCTTTAAGTCCAACGCCTTAGCCACATAGTCCGCCACAAAAGAATGTGTAGCTCCCGAATCAAACAATACAGACAAATCAACATTAGAGAGGAAAATTATACCTTTTACCAAATTCGGAGCCTTTTCAGTATGTTGCGCATTTGTCGTATAAACTCGTCCCACAGTAGGAACAACAGCAGTAGGAGTAGCAGTAGTAGTAGCTGCCGGCAAGGCCTGCAGATTCGCAGCCTGCCCCGAAGAAGATGGACAATTTCTAGCAAAGTGGCCATTCTGACCACATCTAAAGCAAGCCGACGAACCAGCACCACATACACCTTTGTGGTATTTCCCACACTTCCCACATTGTGGGGTAAAATATCTGTTCGCAGCACCACCACCACCAGTGTTTCCACCCCGCTTGAACTGACCAGGAGGCTGCCTTACATGCAACCCCCTACCCCTGTTATTATTATTGAAACCTCCTCTATTAGTATTTCCAGAAGGACCAGGTGTCCTCTTAACATCTTGCTCCTTTACCTTATCCGATTTTGGATACCTCCCATAAACAGTCTCGACCCTCTTGCATTGGGTCACCAAGTCAGCAAAGTTTCTCACCGTAGTATTAGACATCCTCTTAGCAATCTTCTCACTCAGCCCTCTTTGAAATTTAGCTGACAAGAATTCCTGAGTAGGTAGTGTACCTCCATAGTTTGCAAATTTCACAAGCTCATTAAATTTTGCCACATAGGCATCCACAGTCATGACTCCCTGTACCAAATTATCAAATTCACCTTGCTTTGCCTCCCGAACATCGCGGGGAAAATATTCTTCATGAAACAGACCTTCGAACATCGTCCAAGAAATAACCTCACCCTGAATAACAAATGGGCGAGACACATTGTCCCACCACTCCTGGGCATCACCCTCCAGCATATAAACAGAATACAATAATTTCTGCGGATCTTGGCATCTCATCACCTGAAAAATCTTGTCCATTCCCCTCAACCAAGCAGTAACCTCCTTTGGGTCCCTTGACCCCAGAAATGCGGGTGGCTTATGTTTCCTGAAAGATATGAGCCTACGCTCATCATCAGCATTATCAACAACTGCCCCGCAGCCCCAGTGGATTGGGCAACAGATGATGGATCAGGAACATAGCTAGGGTCAGTCGTATGATGACTAGCCTCACCAGTGTGGTGACTAGCCCCACTCTCCCCCTGTTGAGGAGTGACAGATGGCGTCGGTGTAGGAGTCACCGTAGCCGTGTGTGGAGGTGAATTATCCCTCCTAGCACGATCTCTATCGGCCCTCATCTCAGCCATAAAGACCTGCATCATATCCTGATTAGTTTTCATCAGGTTTTCAGTCATATTTCTATTTGCAGCCGTTTCCGCCTGCAGAGCATTCAGGACTGCAGTGACCGGATCCGGTGGCAAAGGACCTGCACCACGTGCCCCACGGCGACCTCGCGCCCTACTCATGATATCTGTACATGTAACACAAAGGAATGAGTTGATCAGACCCACACTGAGGAATCACATATACATTAATCATAAATAGTTCACAGATAGCTATGGCACACAAGATACAACATACACACAATCAGAGTTTCCCTCCCAAAACTGCTCTGATACCATAAAATGTAACAGCCCGTTGTACACCGGTATTGTTAACATTGATTATGATATTAAGCGCAGTTACAATCACAGTGATTGGGTTAATTAAATTACGGGCAAATTTTTTCTTTTATCATATTCCTTTTTTTTACATCAATACTTTTTCCGTAATCAATTAAAACCACACTATAATTGTAAATGCAATTCGCGGAATCATACATTTCACTAACATCATTAATCCTTCTTATTATCCAATTCATTTAAGCTCACCATCTTACTCTCACATTTTACCAAGTTATAGTCCTTTACGTTATCTACGCGCGGTTTCAAGCCACGTACCATTTGGAGTTCTACCCATCAAGTTATGCCCCTTTCTTTTAGTCTAGAAAAACCTGAATTTTCGAAATTTACACTGTGGTAATCGATTACCAGTGGGTGGTAATCGATTACCACCTGTCAAAAATGAGGCAGTAGCCAAAATTTCACCTCCTCTGTTCTGGTAATCGATTACCCATCTTTGGTAATCGATTACCTCACATGGTAATCGATTACCAAGCCTCAGTAATCGATTACCAGTGAAGACAGTAGCTAATTTTTCGTCCCCTGTTGCATGGTAATCGATTACCATGCTTGGGTAATCGATTACTATGCAGCAAAAATGACAGATTACAGCATTTTAAGCCCCAAAAGGGTTGTGTAATCCATCCCTAACCCCTTGGTACTCCACACAACACTTAAACACATCCTAATGTAGGCTCTAGGCCCTTCCATCATGCAATTTCCTTAAAGCATACATCATTTACAAAGTCCTCAAGGTAATGGCCATTTACATACAAATATGGACCATTTTTACAACATAATCATCAAGACTTCCAAGGGCAATGAATGTGGCAATGGACAAGTCCCATGCTCACTCAAAATATACAATTATCCATGTCATGAATAATAAACAATAACAAGACTTAGTATACCATCATGAACACTACAAAAAGCATGGCAATAACATCATGCAACATGTTCATGACCTAAGTCTCAAAATACTAATGTCATGCTATGTGCACTCCATAGACTCCTCCAAAATGTCATGAAAGCTCCATGCACCCTATGCAATCCACAGTCCACTAAGCGGGCTTCTTGCCCGAAGCTCCTCCCGGCTCATAGTGACCTGAAATGTGGTCCCCCAAACACGGGGTGAGATATACAAATATATCTCAGTAAACCAATGGAGCTAGAGGCTCTCTCCACTCCATGGCTCACTAAAATGTATAAATATGACATCATGTAATATGCAAGCAATACAATATCACCAACCAACTGGAGAGAACCCAAGAACATCCACGCATGGATTCATGTTCAAGGACTCCATCATATAACTCCCGAGACAATCCTAGAGCTTCTCCCATGGTTGAGAAAACTCCATGGCCAACCCAACCGGAACTCCTCAAGAGACCTATCCGGCGGATGTCCCACGTTTGGCTCATCCTGGTGTCGCTCCCATGAGTCGACCCCATGGCATACCCAACTGGCACTTCGCCATCGAAATGATCCAGCGGATGTCCAAACCCAACACACGTCAACTGGCCAGTGACCAAACAATTTTCATACAATCCAAGCAATATGCATACAAGCACACAATCACACCATGTCATAACCACATAATCCAACCACTACCTTCCACTAGGTGTGGTGGAGCACACTAGGGATTAAACCCAAGTTCCAAGGGTTTACCTCAACACTATTGCTCAATCACTTCATTGTCCCACATCATCATATGAGATAAATTGACAGACTTCCTACTCAATGCATCTGCCACAACGTTAGCCTTTCCCGGGTGGTATTTCAGCTCAAAGTCATAATCTTTCAAAAATTCAACCCATCTACGCTGTCTCATATTCAGCTCCTTCTGATCAAACAAATATTTTAAGCTTTTATGGTCGCTGAACACAGCAAATTTCATCCCATACAGAAAGTGCCTCCAGATTTTCAAGGCAAACACAATAGCAGCCAGTTCCAAGTCGTGCGTCGGATAATTTTCTTCATGTGGCCTTAACTGCCTAGACGCATAAGCAATTACTTTTCCTTCCTGCATCAGTACGCTCCCTAAACCTTTCTTAGAAGCGTCACAATATAACACAAACTCACCCTCCGGATCAGGTAGAGTTAACACCGGAGCAGTAGTCAACTTCTCTTTAAGTAGCAGAAAACAGTCCTCACATTCCTGGGTCCACACAAAAGGAGTATCCTTTCGTGTCAATCGGGTCAATGGTAGAACCATTGCAGAAAATCCCTGTATAAATCGGCGATAATAGCCAGCTAGCCCCAGAAAACTTCTAATCTCAGTCACAGTCTTAGGTCGTTCCTAGTCACTCACCGCTTCAATCTTGCTTGGATCCACTGCAACACCACTTGCAGAAATAACATGACCCAAAAGTTGCACCTCAGACAACCAGAATTCACACTTAGACGGTTTAGCATATAACTTCTTATCTTTCAACACCTGCAACACAGTCCTCAAATGGTCAATGTGCTCCTCTTTACTCTTAGAATAGATCAAGATGTCATCAATAAATACAATCACGAACTGATCCAAATACGGTTTAAAGATGCGGTTCATATAGTCCATGAACACCGCGGGGCATTAGTAAGCCCAAAAGGAATCACTTGATATTCAAAATGTCCATATCTGGATCGGAAAGCTGTTTTAGGTACATCCTCCGGTTTAATCCGAATCTGGTGATATCCGGACCGGAGATCAATCTTCGAAAACACACAGGCATCCCTCAACTGATCTAATAAATCATCAATGCGCGGCAGTGGGTACCGGTTCTTAATAGTCACTTTATTCAACTGTCGGTAGTCAGTGCACAATCTCATGCTACCATCCTTTTTCTTCACAAATATAACCGGTGCTCCCCACGGAGATTGGCCATCCTGATCGGAAATGTAACGCCCTCCCTTGTATGCATCCAAGAGAGTCGTTTGCTAAGCGGAATTAGAGTCGTTAACGTCACATGAGCTAACAAAGATTCTCATAGCGGTAAACAAATTCGAGAAGCGTTTCTACAGTTCTTATCACTTCTGTTTGGATGATAAAAAATATTTCAAGTGATTTAGAAAGAGCACGTTTGGGGCTTCGCGTGCATATAAAATAATAGTAAATCGGAGTTCGTTTGCTCATAAAAACACCACCCGTAAGGTGTACTGTAAAAATTTCAGCACTTAAGTCTTTCAAAAATCCCTTTCACAAACGTTTTCCAAAAATAGCCGCTGTTCGTAAAGTTCAATATAAAATAAAGATGATAAGGTCTACAGTCATCCAAGAGTACCAAAACATTAAACATTACAGTCATCCAATCAATCAAACAGCAACAGTGATAATCCATGCATCAGCAAGCAACAGCAAAATATCACTCCTTCAAATGCTTTTACGTCCTCCTGCCATTTTGGAAAAAATAGCAGCCCCGAAGGGGTGAGAATAATCCCAGTAGTGTGGCAACAAAACCAGTAATATAACAGTATTAACTAGGCACAAAATCATAAACAGTCACTTCAACATATCCTTGTTCCTTTTCCTTTTTCCTTTTCATCATATTCATACATATAGCGCATATAACGCCTTTCCTTTTCATCATATTCATATATTGCGTATATAACGCCTTTCCTTTGCGCTTTTAGCACCGTCGTGCGCGCACTTCACAGTGGAATTAAATATCCCTTGGCACCTGAGCTCCATGTGGATTCCAACTGTGGGCCTATGCGGACTGATGCCAAGTGTCCCATACCCCGGTACCTTGGGGATGCCTATATGATGCTTGCTCAAACACATGGTCCTGTACATAACTATTCTAAAAAGCAAACCTATATGCTCTTGGTACATGCATGCCATGCTATGCTTTCACACACAAAACGTACAAAAATGCGGTATGATGTAAGGTGCATGCTTATATACCTTTCATATAGCCATCACGGCACATATACTTTTCATATGCGTTATGCTGCCACATAACGTCTTTACCTCATAATCATATAGCCATCACGGCACATTTTTGGCAGTTTCCTTTCATCATAATGGAACATAATACTTTTACGGAATATGGAGCATCATGTCACAATTTTATACCAGTAGTCAATAGTCACATTAGGTAATATCGCCTGACACTTACCTTGTGTGCCTTAAACAATACCAAACAGCAGCGAAGTATCTCACTTCTTAAGCGCACCTAAATCAATTACAACCAATCATTTACAGCGGCGATATACAGCAGAAACAGTGAGCATACAGCAGCGTTTTACAGTGGAAAACAGTGAGCATACAGCAGTGTTTTACAGCAGAAAAACAGTGAGCATACAGCAGCGTTTTACAGCAGAAAACAGTGAGTTGTTCCTTAAAACAGTGAGCAGAAATCATTGACGTTTTCCTTAAAAACAGTGGACAGAAACAGTGACGTTTTACTTAAAAACAGTGGACAGAAACAGTGACGTTTTACTTAAAAACAGTGGGCAGAAACAATGACGTTTTACAGCAGAAAAACAGTAGCACCTTACAGCAGAAACAGTGACCATTTTTAAAACAGAAACAGTGGCACTTTGGACCTCAAAACAGTGGCAGAACAGTGGCATTAGACAGTGGCAGAAACAGTGGCATTTGAATGTTAAAACAGTGACATAGTCAATGGCATTTGAACCTCAAAACAGTGGCATAAGTAGTGTTATTTGTGCATCAAAACAGTGGCATGAATGGTTGCATTTGAACATGAAACAGTGACATAGGTAGAGGTATTTGCACATCAAAACAGTGGCATAAAGAGAGATTTTTGAACATTAAGACAGTGGCATAAATGGTGATTAAAACAGTGGCATAAATCATGATTTTTGGACATTAAAACAGTGGCATAAATAGTGGTGTTTGAACATCAATATGGTGGTTATTTTATGCAGGAACAGTGGCTCATTAAGTACTAAAACAGTGAGCATTTTTGGTGCAAAACAGTGACATATGTGACATCAAAACAGTGAGCATTTTATGCAGAAACAGTGGCACATAATGGACTAAAACAGTGAGCATTTTATACAAAACAGTGGCATCAAAATGGTGAGCTTGTCCAACCGAAACAGTGGCATATGCATCCTCAAAACAGTGGTAGATTCATTGAGAAACAGTGGCATATATATCCTCAAAACAGTGGCACATTCACACATAAACAGTGGCATGTTTCTTAAGCATAACCATGGGACTTTCATTCCATAACTTATGCATACAATCATCATAAAATAGCTCCATCCTTATACTTTCACCATGTTCAATCAAGAATCCAATACAAGACATATTCAAGGAGACATTCAAGAACCCACATGATTACACACCATGAAAGAGGTCTAAGTTCTAGGCTTACCTCTTGTAGCACACACTTCTTGCTCACACACCACACCTTTCTAGTTCTACCAACAACAAGTTCACCCTTCCTAGAGATGATCCATGCGCACTCAAGGGTGAGGAGGAGCAACTTGGACAGCTTCCAAAAGGTGAGGAATCAAGACTGAATAGTGAGGGGAAAGTGAGGAGAAAAGGTTGCACTTGCTTGATGTCTAATGCCACGGCTGTGAGAGTGTGAGGGAGGGTGAGTTAGCTAAGTTTTTCTTTCTCCAATGGTGCTTGTAATGTTCAGCTAGAGTGTGAGGGAGAGGGGAAGGAACTTGGCTGAATGTAAAATGAGGACAGCCCCCTCTCTTGTGCGCACAACTTAAGGAAAAGTGAGGAGGGGTTGCAATGATGCAACATTATGGCAAAATCTGGTTTCTTGTGCAGGTGGGACTGCACTCTTGGTCAAAACAAGCAAGGGGTTGCTTCTAATATACACTATGCACATGCAAGGAGTGAGGAGAGGAGAGGTTCAGATCTGATTGCTACCTAAGTCAGAACTTTTTTGCACAAACAGCCAAGTCTTGCGCACATGGTGGAGTGGAGGGAGTTGGCAGATTTTTCCTCCACACAAGGCACATGTAATCTGCCCAAAATCCTTCTTTTTCTGCATGTGTAAGCAAGGACAGATTTGGTTCATGATGGACTGCCAAAAGCATGCAGAAATCTGCACATTTCAGCCTCATGATGGAAGGTGTAAAGTGGTTCTCCAAGTCAACAAGTTAGGCAGTTTTGTGTCATAGAAAAATCTGATTCAATCCCTCTTCATGTGCGCCTAAGGTGAGGTGTATGCAGCCCAAAATGATGCTAAGGAGTACATGTGTCTTCCATGCAATGAAGTTGAAGTCAAATGGTGCACATGCAAGGTGTGAGGTGGCGGTTATGCATGAGGAAAGTTGGAAGATTTCCTAAGTCCTTTCTACTCTCTTTTTGCGCATGGATGAGGAGGAAAAAAAATACATCAAGCCATGTGAAAGTTCCTTGGTACACAAACAACCTTGTTGGACAAGGCTTAGGGGAGATAAGTGTGGTTACAAATTTTGGGCTGAACATGATGGATCCAAGAGCCTCCTTGGGCCATTGGCCACACACACAAAGAACCCAATCACACAAGTCCAATAGTGACAAGTCCACACACACTAGCCCACTTCCAAAGTCCAATAAACACTAAAGCCTTCTAACACACACTCAAATTACTCATATGATTTTAATAAATTTCACATGCCTACAAAAGCACCCTCCTATGATTTAATTTAAATACTTACCTTAGTCTCATCCAAGGATAAAGATCAAACAATTCGCAAGCCACCAAAGATAAACCAAAAAATCAAATTCTACATATGCACCTATATCATTATAATACTTATGTATTTTACTAATTATGTGGGATGTTACACTCTCCCCACCAAATAGGAATTTTGTCCGCAAAATAAACTTACTTAAGAGCTAAACAGTTCTGGATAGCGTTTCTGAATGTCGTCCTCGCGCTCCCAAGTGGCTTCAGCTGCCGACCTGTTGTTCCATAATACTTTCACCAAAGGAATTTCTTTAGAACGGAATCGCTTGATGGATCTTTCCAAAATTTGGAACGGTTGCACTTGATACGTCAGATTTTCCTTTAGTTCCACTTCTTCTGGCTGTAACACGAGAGATGGATCAGAGAGATACCTCCGTAGCTGCGACACATGAAATACATTGTGAATTCCTGACAGATTGGGTGGTAAAGCCAACCGGTATGCAGACTCTCCAATCCGGTCCATGATCAGATACGGTCCTAAGTATCGTGGACTTAATTTCTTAACTCCCATTCTCCTTCCGAGTCCCGATGTAGGTGTGATTCTCAAGAATACATGGTCTCCGACTTCGAAAGATAGTGGCTTATGACGCTTGTCGTAATAACTCTTCTGCCTGGCCTGAGCCCTCTGCATATTTTCCCGAATCTTCTCTACTTGTTCGGATGTTTCTTGAATTAAATCAGGTCCTAACATACTTCGCTCACCTACTTCAGTCCAGCATAAAGGGGATCTGCATTTTCTCCCATACAGAGCTTCGTACGGTGCCATCTGAATACTGGAATGGTAACTATTGTTGTAAGCAAATTCAATCAAAGAAAGATAATTATCCCAGCTGCCTCCTAACTCCAAAACACATGCTCGCAACATGTCCTCTAAAGCTTGAATGGTGCGTTCTGTCTGTCCATCGGTCTGCGGGTGGTAAGCAGTACTCAATCTCAAGTGGGTCCCTAATGCTCTTTGAAAAGATTCCCAGAACTTAGATGTAAACTTGGGATCACGATCACTGACAATACTCGTAGGAACTCCGTGCATCTTCACAATCTCCTGCAGATAAATTCTAGCAAGCCTCTCTGTATTATACGTGGTTCTAACACGTAAGAAATGAGCCGACTTTGTTAATCGATCAATAATTACCCAGATAGAATCATATCCTTCTCGCGTCCGAGGAAGTCCAACTACAAAATCCATCGCAATACTGTCCCACTTCCATTCGGGAATCTCCAAATATCATTCTCATCCTTTACTACCTCTTGGTTGCCAACCAAATCGCGGACTAACTCTTCATCTTTCTGAGCCTCCTTAATTCTACTTATCAATTCATTCTCTACCTTTATATTTCCCAATCTTATGCTATGCCCTCTCTCATCTACAGATAAGTTCAAGTCTCGAAAGGCCTCAAACAATTTCAATTCTTCCATCATCAAAGTTGCCGTGTGCAGTGTCTTCCTACTCAGGGCGTCAGCTACCACGTTTGCCTTTCCTGGGTGGTATTTAAGTTCAAAATCGTAGTCCTTCAGAAATTCCATCCACCGTCGTTGCCGCATATTCAGCTCCTTCTGGTCGAACAAATACTTCAAACTCTTATGATCGCTGAACACGTCAAACTGCGAACCATACAAGTGGTGCCTCCAGATTTTAAGTGCGAACACTATAGCTGCTAACTCCAAATCGTGCGTAGGATAATTTTCTTCGTGAGGCTTTAGTTGTCGAGATGCATAAGCTACCGCCATACGATCCTGCATCAACACGCATCCAAGTCCTTTCAGCGACGCATCACAGTATACTTCGAACTTTCGGGTAGGATCTGGAATCGTGAGTACGGGAGCACTCGTTAATCTGCTCTTTAGTTCCATGAAACATTCTTCACAAGCTTCGGTCCACTCAAAAGGCTTATCCTTCCGAGTGAGACGTGTAAGAGGTTGCACTATGAGAGATATTCTGGATAAACCTTCGATAATATCCAGCAAGACCTAAGAAACTTCTTACTTCGGTGACAGTCTTGGGTCGTTCCCAATTCATGACAGCTTCAACCTTGCTGGGGTCCACCGCAATACCTTCTGATGAAATGACATGGCCCAGAAACTGGACCTCCTTAAGCCAAAACTCGCACTTCGACCATTTCGCGTACAACTGCTTCTCCTTCAAGATTTGCAAGACAATCCTCAGATGTTCCGCATGCAGCTCTTCATTAGTAGAGTAAATCAGGATATCGTCGATAAACACAATAACAAACTGATCAAGAAATGGGCGGAAAATGCGGTTCATGTAGTCCATGAATACCGCTGGAGCATTCGTGAGTCCGAATGGGATCACCTGATATTCGTAGTGCCCATAACGAGTCCTAAAAGCTGTTTTCGGAATATCCTCCGGTTTGACCCGGATCTGATGGTATCCCGATCGTAAATCTATCTTGGAAAAGACTCTGGCTCCTCTCAGCTGGTCCATCAAATCGTCGATCCTCGGTAGCGGATACTTATTCTTTACCGTAACTTTGTTCCGCTGTCGGTAACCTACACACAGACGTAGACTACCATCCTTCTTCTTAATCAAGATGGCTGGAGCACCCCATGGAGAGGTACTCGGTCTGATGAATTCCTTTGCCAAACATTCTTCTATCTGCTTCTTCAGCTCGCGAAGTTCCAACGGCGCCATACGATACGGGGCAATGGAGATTGGTCCAACTCCAGGAACAAGTTCGAAAGAAAATTCTATTTCCCTATGAGGAGGCAATCGAGGTATTTCATCCGGGAATACCTCCTCGAATTCCCTAACTACAGGTACATTCTGAATTTGATTGTCAACCGTGGTCTCAGCCTCGATTGACAAAAGATACCCTGCTGCTCCCTTGCGGAGCTCTTTTCTAACTTGTAATAGAGAAATGAGAGAGAAAGGTTGAGAATTACCATCTTTCGCATCCAGTGCGAACACCCGTGCTTGCGTAGGCTGCGGATTAGCGTTCTGGGGGCATTCGTAAGCGAAATGTCCTTGCTGGCCACATCTGAAACATGCATTGTTGTTCTTGCGACAAACTCCAAAGTGATTCTTTCCACATGTAGCACAAACAGTCGCACCCTGCCGTCCAGTTGACGATTGACCAACAGTATTGCTCCTCTTAAAATTTCCAGGCCGCGCCTGCAACTGCGGACCTCTGCCTCGACCCCTACCAGGTGTCGTCCTGAAGAACCTGCCTGAGTGATAGCAGTTCCGTGTGCTTCATTCTTCTCATTGTTTTAGGAAAATACTTATCCAAAAATACTTGTCTGAATACGGCCCATGTTAGTTCAACGTCCTGAGCTCTCAGCAGAGCCCTCGCACCAGTCCACCATGTTAAAGCTTCTCCCATCAGCTGGTACGATGCGTAATCGGTCTTCTGCGCTTCCGGGCATGCCATACGTTCGAAAATGTGCTCGATCATCTGCAGCCACTTCGCTGCAGCCTCAGGGTTGTCTTCACCCTCAAAAGTAGGTGGTTGGAAGTTGCGGAAGTCTTTCAACCTCCGACGGGCAATTTCTTCTGCATTGTCATGCAGTGGGGGTGGGTTCTGATTCTGTTGCCTATGGTCGCGCCATTCTTGGCTCATATTCTGAATGAACGTTGCCAGTCCCCCAATGGTAGTGATAAGATCCCCTTCCGCATCGCCAGACCTTCCCCGAGTTGAACCGCGACCACCTGCCATGATTCTGCACTCACAATATCCTGAGATGAGTTGATCAGGCTCACCGCAAGTTATTTATGACAGCAGTCCCAAGTAGGTACTCGAGTTCAATTCGGACAAGTTAACTATGCATCCGTGTCTTATCACAGAACGGTCTAAACCATCTAACTACCCTAATCTCAAATACTTAGACTATAGCACATTTAGACAGTCAATCAGCAGATAAACACAATCAACAATCAATTCAGACAATCACAAGCAAATCCATGGACCAAACTGCTCTGATACCAATTAGTGTAACGCCCTCCCTTGTATGCATCCAAGAGAGTCGTTTGCTAAGCGGAATTAGAGTCGTTAACGTCACATGAGCTAACAAAGATTCTCATAGCGGTAAACAAATTCGAGAAGCGTTTCTACAGTTCTTATCACTTCTGTTTGGATGATAAAAAATATTTCAAGTGATTTAGAAAGAGCACGTTTGGGGCTTCGCGTGCATATAAAATAATAGTAAATCGGAGTTCGTTTGCTCATAAAAACACCACCCGTAAGGTGTACTGTAAAAATTTCAGCACTTAAGTCTTTCAAAAATCCCTTTCACAAACGTTTTCCAAAAATAGCCGCTGTTCGTAAAGTTCAATATAAAATAAAGATGATAAGGTCTACAGTCATCCAAGAGTACCAAAACATTAAACATTACAGTCATCCAATCAATCAAACAGCAACAGTGATAATCCATGCATCAGCAAGCAACAGCAAAATATCACTCCTTCAAATGCTTTTACGTCCTCCTGCCATTTTGGAAAAAATAGCAGCCCCGAAGGGGTGAGAATAATCCCAGTAGTGTGGCAACAAAACCAGTAATATAACAGTATTAACTAGGCACAAAATCATAAACAGTCACTTCAACATATCCTTGTTCCTTTTCCTTTTTCCTTTTCATCATATTCATACATATAGCGCATATAACGCCTTTCCTTTTCATCATATTCATATATTGCGTATATAACGCCTTTCCTTTGCGCTTTTAGCACCGTCGTGCGCGCACTTCACAGTGGAATCAAATATCCCTTGGCACCTGAGCTCCATGTGGATTCCAACTGTGGGCCTATGCGGACTGATGCCAAGTGTCCCATACCCCGGTACCTTGGGGATGCCTATATGATGCTTGCTCAAACACATGGTCCTGTACATAACTATTCTAAAAAGCAAACCTATATGCTCTTGGTACATGCATGCCATGCTATGCTTTCACACACAAAACGTACAAAAATGCGGTATGATGTAAGGTGCATGCTTATATACCTTTCATATAGCCATCACGGCACATATACTTTTCATATGCGTTATGCTGCCACATAACGTCTTTACCTCATAATCATATAGCCATCACGGCACATTTTTGGCAGTTTCCTTTCATCATAATGGAACATAATACTTTTACGGAATATGGAGCATCATGTCACAATTTTATACCAGTAGTCAATAGTCACATTAGGTAATATCGCCTGACACTTACCTTGTGTGCCTTAAACAATACCAAACAGCAGCGAAGTATCTCACTTCTTAAGCGCACCTAAATCAATTACAACCAATCATTTACAGCGGCGATATACAGAAGAAACAGTGAGCATACAACAGCGTTTTACAGTGGAAAACAGTGAGCATACAGCAGTGTTTTACAGCAGAAAAACAGTGAGCATACAGCAGCGTTTTACAGCAGAAAACAGTGAGTTGTTCCTTAAAACAGTGAGCAGAAATCATTGACGTTTTCCTTAAAAACAGTGGACAGAAACAGTGACGTTTTACTTAAAAACAGTGGACAGAAACAGTGACGTTTTACTTAAAAACAGTGGGCAGAAACAATGACGTTTTACAGCAGAAAAACAGTAGCACCTTACAGCAGAAACAGTGACCATTTTTAAAACAGAAACAGTGGCACTTTGGACCTCAAAACAGTGGCAGAACAGTGGCATTAGACAGTGGCAGAAACAGTGGCATTTGAATGTTAAAACAGTGACATAGTCAATGGCATTTGAACCTCAAAACAGTGGCATAAGTAGTGTTATTTGTGCATCAAAACAGTGGCATGAATGGTTGCATTTGAACATGAAACAGTGACATAGGTAGAGGTATTTGCACATCAAAACAGTGGCATAAAGAGAGATTTTTGAACATTAAGACAGTGGCATAAATGGTGATTAAAACAGTGGCATAAATCATGATTTTTGGACATTAAAACAGTGGCATAAATAGTGGTGTTTGAACATCAATATGGTGGTTATTTTATGCAGGAACAGTGGCTCATTAAGTACTAAAACAGTGAGCATTTTTGGTGCAAAACAGTGACATATGTGACATCAAAACAGTGAGCATTTTATGCAGAAACAGTGGCACATAATGGACTAAAACAGTGAGCATTTTATACAAAACAGTGGCATCAAAATGGTGAGCTTGTCCAACCGAAACAGTGGCATATGCATCCTCAAAACAGTGGTAGATTCATTGAGAAACAGTGGCATATATATCCTCAAAACAGTGGCACATTCACACATAAACAGTGGCATGTTTCTTAAGCATAACCATGGGACTTTCATTCCATAACTTATGCATACAATCATCATAAAATAGCTCCATCCTTATACTTTCACCATGTTCAATCAAGAATCCAATACAAGACATATTCAAGGAGACATTCAAGAACCCACATGATTACACACCATGAAAGAGGTCTAAGTTCTAGGCTTACCTCTTGTAGCACACACTTCTTGCTCACACACCACACCTTTCTAGTTCTACCAACAACAAGTTCACCCTTCCTAGAGATGATCCATGCGCACTCAAGGGTGAGGAGGAGCAACTTGGACAGCTTCCAAAAGGTGAGGAATCAAGACTGAATAGTGAGGGGAAAGTGAGGAGAAAAGGTTGCACTTGCTTGATGTCTAATGCCACGGCTGTGAGAGTGTGAGGGAGGGTGAGTTAGCTAAGTTTTTCTTTCTCCAATGGTGCTTGTAATGTTCAGCTAGAGTGTGAGGGAGAGGGGAAGGAACTTGGCTGAATGTAAAATGAGGACAGCCCCCTCTCTTGTGCGCACAACTTAAGGAAAAGTGAGGAGGGGTTGCAATGATGCAACATTATGGCAAAATCTGGTTTCTTGTGCAGGTGGGACTGCACTCTTGGTCAAAACAAGCAAGGGGTTGCTTCTAATATACACTATGCACATGCAAGGAGTGAGGAGAGGAGAGGTTCAGATCTGATTGCTACCTAAGTCAGAACTTTTTTGCACAAACAGCCAAGTCTTGCGCACATGGTGGAGTGGAGGGAGTTGGCAGATTTTTCCTCCACACAAGGCACATGTAATCTGCCCAAAATCCTTCTTTTTCTGCATGTGTAAGCAAGGACAGATTTGGTTCATGATGGACTGCCAAAAGCATGCAGAAATCTGCACATTTCAGCCTCATGATGGAAGGTGTAAAGTGGTTCTCCAAGTCAACAAGTTAGGCAGTTTTGTGTCATAGAAAAATCTGATTCAATCCCTCTTCATGTGCGCCTAAGGTGAGGTGTATGCAGCCCAAAATGATGCTAAGGAGTACATGTGTCTTCCATGCAATGAAGTTGAAGTCAAATGGTGCACATGCAAGGTGTGAGGTGGCGGTTATGCATGAGGAAAGTTGGAAGATTTCCTAAGTCCTTTCTACTCTCTTTTTGCGCATGGATGAGGAGGAAAAAAAATACATCAAGCCATGTGAAAGTTCCTTGGTACACAAACAACCTTGTTGGACAAGGCTTAGGGGAGATAAGTGTGGTTACAAATTTTGGGCTGAACATGATGGATCCAAGAGCCTCCTTGGGCCATTGGCCACACACACAAAGAACCCAATCACACAAGTCCAATAGTGACAAGTCCACACACACTAGCCCACTTCCAAAGTCCAATAAACACTAAAGCCTTCTAACACACACTCAAATTACTCATATGATTTTAATAAATTTCACATGCCTACAAAAGCACCCTCCTATGATTTAATTTAAATACTTACCTTAGTCTCATCCAAGGATAAAGATCAAACAATTCGCAAGCCACCAAAGATAAACCAAAAAATCAAATTCTACATATGCACCTATATCATTATAATACTTATGTATTTTACTAATTATGTGGGATGTTACACTCTCCCCACCAAATAGGAATTTTGTCCGCAAAATAAACTTACTTAAGAGCTAAACAGTTCTGGATAGCGTTTCTGAATGTCGTCCTCGCGCTCCCAAGTGGCTTCAGCTGCCGACCTGTTGTTCCATAATACTTTCACCAAAGGAATTTCTTTAGAACGGAATCGCTTGATGGATCTTTCCAAAATTTGGAACGGTTGCACTTGATACGTCAGATTTTCCTTTAGTTCCACTTCTTCTGGCTGTAACACGAGAGATGGATCAGAGAGATACCTCCGTAGCTGCGACACATGAAATACATTGTGAATTCCTGACAGATTGGGTGGTAAAGCCAACCGGTATGCAGACTCTCCAATCCGGTCCATGATCAGATACGGTCCTAAGTATCGTGGACTTAATTTCTTAACTCCCATTCTCCTTCCGAGTCCCGATGTAGGTGTGATTCTCAAGAATACATGGTCTCCGACTTCGAAAGATAGTGGCTTATGACGCTTGTCGTAATAACTCTTCTGCCTGGCCTGAGCCCTCTGCATATTTTCCCGAATCTTCTCTACTTGTTCGGATGTTTCTTGAATTAAATCAGGTCCTAACATACTTCGCTCACCTACTTCAGTCCAGCATAAAGGGGATCTGCATTTTCTCCCATACAGAGCTTCGTACGGTGCCATCTGAATACTGGAATGGTAACTATTGTTGTAAGCAAATTCAATCAAAGAAAGATAATTATCCCAGCTGCCTCCTAACTCCAAAACACATGCTCGCAACATGTCCTCTAAAGCTTGAATGGTGCGTTCTGTCTGTCCATCGGTCTGCGGGTGGTAAGCAGTACTCAATCTCAAGTGGGTCCCTAATGCTCTTTGAAAAGATTCCCAGAACTTAGATGTAAACTTGGGATCACGATCACTGACAATACTCGTAGGAACTCCGTGCATCTTCACAATCTCCTGCAGATAAATTCTAGCAAGCCTCTCTGTATTATACGTGGTTCTAACACGTAAGAAATGAGCCGACTTTGTTAATCGATCAATAATTACCCAGATAGAATCATATCCTTCTCGCGTCCGAGGAAGTCCAACTACAAAATCCATCGCAATACTGTCCCACTCCATTCGGGAATCTCCAAATATCATTCTCATCCTTTACTACCTCTTGGTTGCCAACCAAATCGCGGACTAACTCTTCATCTTTCTGAGCCTCCTTAATTCTACTTATCAATTCATTCTCTACCTTTATATTTCCCAATCTTATGCTATGCCCTCTCTCATCTACAGATAAGTTCAAGTCTCGAAAGGCCTCAAACAATTTCAATTCTTCCATCATCAAAGTTGCCGTGTGCAGTGTCTTCCTACTCAGGGCGTCAGCTACCACGTTTGCCTTTCCTGGGTGGTATTTAAGTTCAAAATCGTAGTCCTTCAGAAATTCCATCCACCGTCGTTGCCGCATATTCAGCTCCTTCTGGTCGAACAAATACTTCAAACTCTTATGATCGCTGAACACGTCAAACTGCGAACCATACAAGTGGTGCCTCCAGATTTTAAGTGCGAACACTATAGCTGCTAACTCCAAATCGTGCGTAGGATAATTTTCTTCGTGAGGCTTTAGTTGTCGAGATGCATAAGCTACCGCCATACGATCCTGCATCAACACGCATCCAAGTCCTTTCAGCGACGCATCACAGTATACTTCGAACTTTCGGGTAGGATCTGGAATCGTGAGTACGGGAGCACTCGTTAATCTGCTCTTTAGTTCCATGAAACATTCTTCACAAGCTTCGGTCCACTCAAAAGGCTTATCCTTCCGAGTGAGACGTGTAAGAGGTTGCACTATCTGAGAGATATTCTGGATAAACCTTCGATAATATCCAGCAAGACCTAAGAAACTTCTTACTTCGGTGACAGTCTTGGGTCGTTCCCAATTCATGACAGCTTCAACCTTGCTGGGGTCCACCGCAATACCTTCTGATGAAATGACATGGCCCAGAAACTGGACCTCCTTAAGCCAAAACTCGCACTTCGACCATTTCGCGTACAACTGCTTCTCCTTCAAGATTTGCAAGACAATCCTCAGATGTTCCGCATGCAGCTCTTCATTAGTAGAGTAAATCAGGATATCGTCGATAAACACAATAACAAACTGATCAAGAAATGGGCGGAAAATGCGGTTCATGTAGTCCATGAATACCGCTGGAGCATTCGTGAGTCCGAATGGGATCACCTGATATTCGTAGTGCCCATAACGAGTCCTAAAAGCTGTTTTCGGAATATCCTCCGGTTTGACCCGGATCTGATGGTATCCCGATCGTAAATCTATCTTGGAAAAGACTCTGGCTCCTCTCAGCTGGTCCATCAAATCGTCGATCCTCGGTAGCGGATACTTATTCTTTACCGTAACTTTGTTCCGCTGTCGGTAACCTACACACAGACGTAGACTACCATCCTTCTTCTTAATCAAGATGGCTGGAGCACCCCATGGAGAGGTACTCGGTCTGATGAATTCCTTTGCCAAACATTCTTCTATCTGCTTCTTCAGCTCGCGAAGTTCCAACGGCGCCATACGATACGGGGCAATGGAGATTGGTCCAACTCCAGGAACAAGTTCGAAAGAAAATTCTATTTCCCTATGAGGAGGCAATCGAGGTATTTCATCCGGGAATACCTCCTCGAATTCCCTAACTACAGGTACATTCTGAATTTGATTGTCAACCGTGGTCTCAGCCTCGATTGACAAAAGATACCCTGCTGCTCCCTTGCGGAGCTCTTTTCTAACTTGTAATAGAGAAATGAGAGAGAAAGGTTGAGAATTACCATCTTTCGCATCCAGTGCGAACACCCGTGCTTGCGTAGGCTGCGGATTAGCGTTCCGGGGGCATTCGTAAGCGAAATGTCCTTGCTGGCCACATCTGAAACATGCATTGTTGTTCTTGCGACAAACTCCAAAGTGATTCTTTCCACATGTAGCACAAACAGTCGCACCCTGCCGTCCAGTTGACGATTGACCAACAGTATTGCTCCTCTTAAAATTTCCAGGCCGCGCCTGCAACTGCGGACCTCTGCCTCGACCCCTACCAGGTGTCGTCCTGAAGAACCTGCCTGAGTGATAGCAGTTCCGTGTGCTTCATTCTTCTCATTGTTTTAGGAAAATACTTATCCAAAAATACTTGTCTGAATACGGCCCATGTTAGTTCAACGTCCTGAGCTCTCAGCAGAGCCCTCGCACCAGTCCACCATGTTAAAGCTTCTCCCATCAGCTGGTACGATGCGTAATCGGTCTTCTGCGCTTCCGGGCATGCCATACGTTCGAAAATGTGCTCGATCATCTGCAGCCACTTCGCTGCAGCCTCAGGGTTGTCTTCACCCTCAAAAGTAGGTGGTTGGAAGTTGCGGAAGTCTTTCAACCTCCGACGGGCAATTTCTTCTGCATTGTCATGCAGTGGGGGTGGGTTCTGATTCTGTTGCCTATGGTCGCGCCATTCTTGGCTCATATTCTGAATGAACGTTGCCAGTCCCCCAATGGTAGTGATAAGATCCCCTTCCGCATCGCCAGACCTTCCCCGAGTTGAACCGCGACCACCTGCCATGATTCTGCACTCACAATATCCTGAGATGAGTTGATCAGGCTCACCGCAAGTTATTTATGACAGCAGTCCCAAGTAGGTACTCGAGTTCAATTCGGACAAGTTAACTATGCATCCGTGTCTTATCACAGAACGGTCTAAACCATCTAACTACCCTAATCTCAAATACTTAGACTATAGCACATTTAGACAGTCAATCAGCAGATAAACACAATCAACAATCAATTCAGACAATCACAAGCAAATCCATGGACCAAACTGCTCTGATACCAATTAGTGTAACGCCCTCCCTTGTATGCATCCAAGAGAGTCGTTTGCTAAGCGGAATTAGAGTCGTTAACGTCACATGAGCTAACAAAGATTCTCATAGCGGTAAACAAATTCGAGAAGCGTTTCTACAGTTCTTATCACTTCTGTTTGGATGATAAAAAATATTTCAAGTGATTTAGAAAGAGCACGTTTGGGGCTTCGCGTGCATATAAAATAATAGTAAATCGGAGTTCGTTTGCTCATAAAAACACCACCCGTAAGGTGTACTGTAAAAATTTCAGCACTTAAGTCTTTCAAAAATCCCTTTCACAAACGTTTTCCAAAAATAGCCGCTGTTCGTAAAGTTCAATATAAAATAAAGATGATAAGGTCTACAGTCATCCAAGAGTACCAAAACATTAAACATTACAGTCATCCAATCAATCAAACAGCAACAGTGATAATCCATGCATCAGCAAGCAACAGCAAAATATCACTCCTTCAAATGCTTTTACGTCCTCCTGCCATTTTGGAAAAAATAGCAGCCCCGAAGGGGTGAGAATAATCCCAGTAGTGTGGCAACAAAACCAGTAATATAACAGTATTAACTAGGCACAAAATCATAAACAGTCACTTCAACATATCCTTGTTCCTTTTCCTTTTTCCTTTTCATCATATTCATACATATAGCGCATATAACGCCTTTCCTTTTCATCATATTCATATATTGCGTATATAACGCCTTTCCTTTGCGCTTTTAGCACCGTCGTGCGCGCACTTCACAGTGGAATCAAATATCCCTTGGCACCTGAGCTCCATGTGGATTCCAACTGTGGGCCTATGCGGACTGATGCCAAGTGTCCCATACCCCGGTACCTTGGGGATGCCTATATGATGCTTGCTCAAACACATGGTCCTGTACATAACTATTCTAAAAAGCAAACCTATATGCTCTTGGTACATGCATGCCATGCTATGCTTTCACACACAAAACGTACAAAAATGCGGTATGATGTAAGGTGCATGCTTATATACCTTTCATATAGCCATCACGGCACATATACTTTTCATATGCGTTATGCTGCCACATAACGTCTTTACCTCATAATCATATAGCCATCACGGCACATTTTTGGCAGTTTCCTTTCATCATAATGGAACATAATACTTTTACGGAATATGGAGCATCATGTCACAATTTTATACCAGTAGTCAATAGTCACATTAGGTAATATCGCCTGACACTTACCTTGTGTGCCTTAAACAATACCAAACAGCAGCGAAGTATCTCACTTCTTAAGCGCACCTAAATCAATTACAACCAATCATTTACAGCGGCGATATACAGAAGAAACAGTGAGCATACAGCAGCGTTTTACAGTGGAAAACAGTGAGCATACAGCAGTGTTTTACAGCAGAAAAACAGTGAGCATACAGCAGCGTTTTACAGCAGAAAACAGTGAGTTGTTCCTTAAAACAGTGAGCAGAAATCATTGACGTTTTCCTTAAAAACAGTGGACAGAAACAGTGATGTTTTACTTAAAAACAGTGGACAGAAACAGTGACGTTTTACTTAAAAACAGTGGGCAGAAACAATGACGTTTTACAGCAGAAAAACAGTAGCACCTTACAGCAGAAACAGTGACCATTTTTAAAACAGAAACAGTGGCACTTTTTGGACCTCAAAACAGTGGCAGAACAGTGGCATTAGACAGTGGCAGAAACAGTGGCATTTGAATGTTAAAACAGTGACATAGTCAATGGCATTTGAACCTCAAAACAGTGGCATAAGTAGTGTTATTTGTGCATCAAAACAGTGGCATGAATGGTTGCATTTGAACATGAAACAGTGACATAGGTAGAGGTATTTGCACATCAAAACAGTGGCATAAAGAGAGATTTTTGAACATTAAGACAGTGGCATAAATGGTGATTAAAACAGTGGCATAAATCATGATTTTTGGACATTAAAACAGTGGCATAAATAGTGGTGTTTGAACATCAATATGGTGGTTATTTTATGCAGGAACAGTGGCTCATTAAGTACTAAAACAGTGAGCATTTTTGGTGCAAAACAGTGACATATGTGACATCAAAACAGTGAGCATTTTATGCAGAAACAGTGGCACATAATGGACTAAAACAGTGAGCATTTTATACAAAACAGTGGCATCAAAATGGTGAGCTTGTCCAACCGAAACAGTGGCATATGCATCCTCAAAACAGTGGTAGATTCATTGAGAAACAGTGGCATATATATCCTCAAAACAGTGGCACATTCACACATAAACAGTGGCATGTTTCTTAAGCATAACCATGGGACTTTCATTCCATAACTTATGCATACAATCATCATAAAATAGCTCCATCCTTATACTTTCACCATGTTCAATCAAGAATCCAATACAAGACATATTCAAGGAGACATTCAAGAACCCACATGATTACACACCATGAAAGAGGTCTAAGTTCTAGGCTTACCTCTTGTAGCACACACTTCTTGCTCACACACCACACCTTTCTAGTTCTACCAACAACAAGTTCACCCTTCCTAGAGATGATCCATGCGCACTCAAGGGTGAGGAGGAGCAACTTGGACAGCTTCCAAAAGGTGAGGAATCAAGACTGAATAGTGAGGGGAAAGTGAGGAGAAAAGGTTGCACTTGCTTGATGTCTAATGCCACGGCTGTGAGAGTGTGAGGGAGGGTGAGTTAGCTAAGTTTTTCTTTCTCCAATGGTGCTTGTAATGTTCAGCTAGAGTGTGAGGGAGAGGGGAAGGAACTTGGCTGAATGTAAAATGAGGACAGCCCCCTCTCTTGTGCGCACAACTTAAGGAAAAGTGAGGAGGGGTTGCAATGATGCAACATTATGGCAAAATCTGGTTTCTTGTGCAGGTGGGACTGCACTCTTGGTCAAAACAAGCAAGGGGTTGCTTCTAATATACACTATGCACATGCAAGGAGTGAGGAGAGGAGAGGTTCAGATCTGATTGCTACCTAAGTCAGAACTTTTTTGCACAAACAGCCAAGTCTTGCGCACATGGTGGAGTGGAGGGAGTTGGCAGATTTTTCCTCCACACAAGGCACATGTAATCTGCCCAAAATCCTTCTTTTTCTGCATGTGTAAGCAAGGACAGATTTGGTTCATGATGGACTGCCAAAAACATGCAGAAATCTGCACATTTCAGCCTCATGATGGAAGGTGTAAAGTGGTTCTCCAAGTCAACAAGTTAGGCAGTTTTGTGTCATAGAAAAATCTGATTCAATCCCTCTTCATGTGCGCCTAAGGTGAGGTGTATGCAGCCCAAAATGATGCTAAGGAGTACATGTGTCTTCCATGCAATGAAGTTGAAGTCAAATGGTGCACATGCAAGGTGTGAGGTGGCGGTTATGCATGAGGAAAGTTGGAAGATTTCCTAAGTCCTTTCTACTCTCTTTTTGCGCATGGATGAGGAGGAAAAAAAATACATCAAGCCATGTGAAAGTTCCTTGGTACACAAACAACCTTGTTGGACAAGGCTTAGGGGAGATAAGTGTGGTTACAAATTTTGGGCTGAACATGATGGATCCAAGAGCCTCCTTGGGCCATTGGCCACACACACAAAGAACCCAATCACACAAGTCCAATAGTGACAAGTCCACACACACTAGCCCACTTCCAAAGTCCAATAAACACTAAAGCCTTCTAACACACACTCAAATTACTCATATGATTTTAATAAATTTCACATGCCTACAAAAGCACCCTCCTATGATTTAATTTAAATACTTACCTTAGTCTCATCCAAGGATAAAGATCAAACAATTCGCAAGCCACCAAAGATAAACCAAAAAATCAAATTCTACATATGCACCTATATCATTATAATACTTATGTATTTTACTAATTATGTGGGATGTTACACTCTCCCCACCAAATAGGAATTTTGTCCGCAAAATAAACTTACTTAAGAGCTAAACAGTTCTGGATAGCGTTTCTGAATGTCGTCCTCGCGCTCCCAAGTGGTTTCAGCTGCCGACCTGTTGTTCCATAATACTTTCACCAAAGGAATTTCTTTAGAACGGAATCGCTTGATGGATCTTTCCAAAATTTGGAACGGTTGCACTTGATACGTCAGATTTTCCTTTAGTTCCACTTCTTCTGGCTGTAACACGAGAGATGGATCAGAGAGATACCTCCGTAGCTGCGACACATGAAATACATTGTGAATTCCTGACAGATTGGGTGGTAAAGCCAACCGGTATGCAGACTCTCCAATCCGGTCCATGATCAGATACGGTCCTAAGTATCATGGACTTAATTTCTTAACTCCCATTCTCCTTCCGAGTCCCGATGTAGGTGTGATTCTCAAGAATACATGGTCTCCGACTTCGAAAGATAGTGGCTTATGACGCTTGTCGTAATAACTCTTCTGCCTGGCCTGAGCCCTCTGCATATTTTCCCGAATCTTCTCTACTTGTTCGGATGTTTCTTGAATTAAATCAGGTCCTAACATACTTCGCTCACCTACTTCAGTCCAGCATAAAGGGGATCTGCATTTTCTCCCATACAGAGCTTCGTACGGTGCCATCTGAATACTGGAATGGTAACTATTGTTGTAAGCAAATTCAATCAAAGAAAGATAATTATCCCAGCTGCCTTCTAACTCCAAAACACATGCTCGCAACATGTCCTCTAAAGCTTGAATGGTGCGTTCTGTCTGTCCATCGGTCTGCGGGTGGTAAGCAGTACTCAATCTCAAGTGTGTCCCTAATGCTCTTTGAAAAGATTCCCAGAACTTAGATGTAAACTTGGGATCACGATCACTGACAATACTCGTAGGAACTCCATGCATCTTCACAATCTCCTGCAGATAAATTCTAGCAAGCCTCTCTGTATTATACGTGGTTCTAACACGTAAGAAATGAGCCGACTTTGTTAATCGATCAATAATTACCCAGATAGAATCATATCCTTCTCGCGTCCGAGGAAGTCCAACTACAAAATCCATCGCAATACTGTCCCACTTCCATTCGGGAATCTCCAAATATCATTCTCATCCTTTACTACCTCTTGGTTGCCAACCAAATCGCGGACTAACTCTTCATCTTTCTGAGCCTCCTTAATTCTACTTATCAATTCATTCTCTACCTTTATATTTCCCAATCTTATGCTATGCCCTCTCTCATCTACAGATAAGTTCAAGTCTCGAAAGGCCTCAAACAATTTCAATTCTTCCATCATCAAAGTTGCCGTGTGCAGTGTCTTCCTACTCAGGGCGTCAGCTACCACGTTTGCCTTTCCTGGGTGGTATTTAAGTTCAAAATCGTAGTCCTTCAGAAATTCCATCCACTGTCGTTGCCGCATATTCAGCTCCTTCTGGTCGAACAAATACTTCAAACTCTTATGATCGCTGAACACGTCAAACTGCGAACCATACAAGTGGTGCCTCCAGATTTTAAGTGCGAACACTATAGCTGCTAACTCCAAATCGTGCGTAGGATAATTTTCTTCGTGAGGCTTTAGTTGTCGAGATGCATAAGCTACCGCCATACGATCCTGCATCAACACGCATCCAAGTCCTTTCAGCGACGCATCACAGTATACTTCGAACTTTCGGGTAGGATCTGGAATCGTGAGTACGGGAGCACTCGTTAATCTGCTCTTTAGTTCCATGAAACATTCTTCACAAGCTTCGGTCCACTCAAAAGGCTTATCCTTCCGAGTGAGACGTGTAAGAGGTTGCACTATCTGAGAGATATTCTGGATAAACCTTCGATAATATCCAGCAAGACCTAAGAAACTTCTTACTTCGGTGACAGTCTTGGGTCGTTCCCAATTCATGACAGCTTCAACCTTGCTGGGGTCCACCGCAATACCTTCTGATGAAATGACATGGCCCAGAAACTGGACCTCCTTAAGCCAAAACTCGCACTTCGACCATTTCGCGTACAACTGCTTCTCCTTCAAGATTTGCAAGACAATCCTCAGATGTTCCGCATGCAGCTCTTCATTAGTAGAGTAAATCAGGATATCGTCGATAAACACAATAACAAACTGATCAAGAAATGGGCGGAAAATGCGGTTCATGTAGTCCATGAATACCGCTGGAGCATTCGTGAGTCCGAATGGGATCACCTGATATTCGTAGTTGAAAGTAAACTGGCCTTTGAAGGCCGATGCATGTAAGGTGTAAAACAAAAATTTTACTGCGGAACATACATGCACTCATAGATTCATGCTTTAAGACAGCATGATGTTACCTTGTTTTGGCCTGATCAGTCAGGGAGATGAGATGTCAGGCTTGAAGGGTTCAAACCCTCTAATGGTGATCCACACCACCGTTCGTCTGTGATGCAAGAACTCTTTCTTGAAAGCCACCAGATGAACACCACAATGAGGCTTGCTATGCGCACAAGTGGTGAGGGTGGAGGCTAGGTATCCTGTTTGGAAAGGTGTACTGAGCTACCCTACAGAATGGTGCATAGAGGAGGAGAGTTGGCTTGGTTTTCCAATGAAACCTAAGGTGAGGAACATGTCTATTTATGCGCACCCTTTGGAGAGGAGGAGGGAATTCATTCATTCAAAATGAAAAACAAACTTTCAAATTTCTTTGAAAGTTGTGCATGAAACAGTGTGATAAGGTGGAGCTGTTGCAAAACAAACTTTGCCAACAACCTCCAATCTTATCCACATGAATTTAAATTCAAATTAATTTAAACTTAAATTCATAAACTATCATATAGTATATAGTTTTCATGCGCATAATTCAGCCCTATAAAGGGTCCAAATACATTGAGCAGTTGCATTCAAAATTTGAATCAACTTACCCACTGATTCCCTCAACCACCAAATCTGAATGGAGGTTTGTTTTAAGTGATAAGATAACACTCTTATCACTTAAAAGTGGTGCACCAAACAGCCTAGGGAGAGCCTCCAAAGATGCTTCTTCATCCAAGGAATATGCTCCAATAAGATCCTGTCTTATCCTTTTGTTATGAAACAACTTTTCAAAACCAATTCAAATTCGAATTCAAACACTTGAATTCAAACGTTAAAACATTCAAATTCAAAATTCAAAATTCAAAAGTTCAAATTTCAAATTCAAAATTCGAATTTCAAAATTCAAATTCAAATTCAAATTTTAAAATTCAAATTTCAAATTTCAAATTTCAAATTCAAAATTCGAATTTCGAAATTCAAATTCTAAATTCAAATTTCAAAATTCAAATTTCAAATTCAAAATTCGAAATTCAAATATTTGATTATTAATTTAACTAATTAAATTAATTAGTAATGGCTTGGACTATCCAAGCCCATTACTAAACTCCATGCACCACCCACCCATTTAGGTGGGCTTCCAAACAACTTCTTGGGCTAATAACATTATTAGGCCCAATACCTTTAAAGCTAGTCCATCATAACTACAAGGTGTTAGTGTGTGACCCATTAGGTCCAACTTAGCTACTGACATAACTGGGCTTGGGCCCAACAAGCCCACAACCCAATTAATGACAACACAGAGCACTAGCAATGCTTTGTTGCCCCAGAACTAGTCAGATTAATGACTTGATCATCCTATTGCACATATTTGGTTACCGTATGTATTTCCCTTCGTCTCGGTTATCTTCCCATTAACCTAGGGTAAGGAAATGTATCAACCCCTGCGGTTTTGGGTAAGCTTTATTCGAAATAGGGAATCTTCAATTTACTGACTCTAAAGGCAGATCATCTCATGATCTCTTTTACTATGCATAGATTCCCGAGTCCCTGTAAATGTCATCCCGATTTCTCCGGTTTACAGATAACCTAATCTCTCACAGAGATTTGACGAATTCCTTCAGCTTATTACCCTAGCCCTATGCCCTTTAAGGACACGCCCAACAGTATACCTATGAGTCTCCATGTTTCAGGCAGACGAGGTATACAATCAAAACATGCCTTCAAGAACACAGTCTAGGTAATAACTTTTGGTCTAAGGAAAGACACACCCAAACATAAAGAGATTACTCTAATGACACTATCTGTGAGATTTCCTCATAGAGTCTCTTTTTGGGTCTGTTCAGTGCGAGCTATACTCTTATAGGTCCACCCACGACTTTAGCTAAGATATCTCCATATCTGCAGCTCATGAGGTCTTTACCTTGTATCCATATACAAGTAGATAAGTCGTACTAGTCTTTACTCGAGATCACTGATCCCCAAACTCAGTGTCTCTAGACTAGGAACATATAATTAGGAATAGACATGCAATATCCTTGAATCCTCATGATCGTGATCTCATCACAGATACTCAAGAGATACCTGTTCTATTCCAAGGGGTTTATCCAGTTCATTCATATAATATTAACAGTAATATCGAGACACAATATGAAACTGAATAAATAGTGCTTACATTTATTTGCGACAAATAAAGTTCTACATCTAGTGTCCTTTATTTAATCAAAAGATTGTCTCTAGGACACCCATATGCTAACAAGCTCCCACTTGGCCTAGAGCCAATCAGACCTAAGTCGTATGCCCAAAGCCTCATAATGACTATCATGTTTTCTCTGAGAAACAGCCTTTGTCAGAGAATCGGCCAGGTTATCGTCTGTGGGAACATAATCCATTTTTACATCATTCCTATCAATGATTTCTCTAATCAAATGATATCTGCGGAGCACGTGTTTAGATCTTTGATGAGACCTAGGTTCCTTTGACTGCGCGATGGCTCCAGTGTTGTCGCAAAGCAACTGTATGGGCTCATCCACGCTTGGAACCACCCTTAGTTCATTTATGAACTTCTTGATCCACACTGCCTCCTTAGCTGCTTCTGAAGCAGCTATGTATTCAGCCTCTGTCGTTGAGTCTGCTGTTGTCTCCTGCTTGGAACTTTTCCAAGACACTGCCCCACCATTTAAGGTGAATACGAATCCTGACTGTGACTTGCAGTCATCTTTGTCACTCTGAAAGCTGGCATCAGTGAACCCTTTCACTGTTAACTCATTAACCCCACCATAGACCAGAAACGCATCCTTAGTTCTTCTTAAGTATTTAAGGATGGTTTTGACTGCCGTCCAGTGACCCTCTCCAGGGTCTGACTGGTATCTGCTCGTAATGCTTAAAGCATATGAGACATCTGGTCTCGTACATATCATGGCATACATGATGGATCCAATAGCCGAAGCGTATGGAATTCCACTCATGCGATCCTTCTCAGGCTGTGACTTAGGACACATAGCCCTTGATAGGTGTACCCCATGACTGACAGGAAGAAAACCCCTTTTCGACCCTTCCATGCTAAACCTCTTTAGCATCTTGTCAACGTACGTGGATTGAGATAAACCCAGCAGCCTCTTGGATCTATCTCTATAGATCTTTATACCGAGTATAAAGGCTGCCTCTCCCAAATCCTTCATGGTAAAGTTTTCTGAAAGCCACTCTTTCGTTATTTTTAATGTGGGGATGTCATTTCCTATTAGCAATATGTCATCTACATAAAGCACTAGGAAGACGACATTACTCCCACTTACCTTTCTGTAAACACAAGGTTCATCCTCGTTCTTGATAAAACCGTTACTCTTAACGACTTCATCAAAACGTATATTCCAACTCCTTGATGCTTGCTTTAGCCCATATATTGACCTTTGTAGTTTGCATACCATATGCACCTGATCTTTGTTTTCAAAGCCTTCAGGTTGTGTCATGTACACTTCCTCCTTCAAGAACCCATTCAAGAAGGCGGTCTTGACATCCATTTGCCAAATTTCATAGTCGTGGTATGCTGCTATTGCAAGCATGATCCTAATAGATTTGATCATGGCAACTGGTGAAAAAGTTTCATCATAGTCAACTCCTTGTCTTTGACGATACCCTTTCGCCACCAACCTAGCTTTGTAGGTCTGAACGTTGCCATCTGCATCAGTCTTTCTTTTAAAGACCCATTTATTACCAATAGGAACTATTCCTTGTGGTTTAGCAACCAAGGTCCATACCTTGTTCTGATACATCGAATCCATTTCAGATTCCATGGCTTCAAGCCATTTTGAGGAGTCAACATCTTTGACCGCCTCCTCGTAGTTACTTGGTTCATCATCCTCAACAGTTTGCTGATTCTCAATCACAAACCCGTACCTTTCAGGTGGATGGATGACCCTCGTAGGTCTACGGAGTTGTGTGTTTACTTCTCCATTGGAGAACGTCGCCTGCGGAGCAGACTCGGGTTCCTCAATCTGTTCTTGTGGATCTTGCACTTCTTCAAGATCAATCTTACTCCCACTGCCTCCTTGAGAGATCAAATCCTTCTCAAGGAACTCAGCATTCTTTGAAACAAACACTTTGTGTTCTTCCATGGAGTAGAAGTAGTATCCCTTAGTACCTTTAGGATACCCCACAAATAGACATTTAGTACTCTTAGCACTAAGCTTGTCTGATGTCAACGCTTTGACATAAGCTGGCGATCCCCATACCCTGAGGTAACTCAGGTTGGGTCTCTCTACCACTCCATATCTCATATGGTGTGGTCTGAACAGATTTAGACGGTACCCTATTTAGAAGGTATGCCGCTGTGTCTAAGGCATATCCCCAAAACGATTTTGGAAGTTGAGTCTCACTCATCATAGACCTAACCATGTCTAACAAGGTCCTGTTTCTCCTTTCGGAGACACCGTTTTGGTGTGGTGTGTAAGGAGCGGTAAATTGTGAGAGAATTCCATTTTCTCTCAGATAACCCTGAAACTCGTGGCTCAAATATTCACCACCACGATCTGATCGTAATGTCTTAATCATCTTGTCACGCTGTTTCTCCACCTCATTCCTAAACTCTTTGAACTTTTCAAAAGCTTCAGATTTATATCTCATTAGGTATATATACCCAAATCTTGATTTGTCATCTGTAAAGGTAATGAAATAAGAATATCCACCTTTAGCCTCAATAGACATTGGGCCACATACATCAGTATGAATGAGTTCTAATAACTCACTAGCCCTATGACTCTCAAGCCCTTTGGGCTTTTGTTGAATCATTTTCCCAGCTAGACAAGATTCACACTGTCCATAGGATTCCAAATCCATGGAGTCCAGGTATCCATCTCTATGCATCCTAGACAATCTTGTTTCATTTATGTGCCCTAGTCTACAGTGCCAAAGATAAGATTGATTATCCGTCCTAGGTCGTTTCACATCTATATTGAGCACTTCATTTCCCATTTCCAACACATACAATCCATTTATTAAAGAAGCAGTACCGTAAACCATATCATTCAAAATGATAGAAAAAGTACCATTCCTAATACTGAAAGTATATCCATCTTGTTCTAAACAAGAAATTGAAATAATGTTTCTAGAAATTTGCGGAACATAAAGACAATTATTCAAATGCAGTAAAAGGCCCGTAGGCAAAATAAGGTCAGCATCTCCAACTGAATGAGCAGCAACTCTTGCTCCATTACCAACGCGGAGATCCACCTCGTTTCTATCCAATCTCCTTGGGCTCCTAAGTACCTGCAACATATTGCAGATATGAGAACCACACCCGGTATCTAATACCCATGAGGATGGATTAGCATAAGAATAATTTATCTCAATCATGAAAATACCTGAGGCAGAAGCATCACCATGCTTCTTGTCCTTCACATTGTTCAGGTAGTCTGGACAATTCCTCTTCCAGTGGCCTTTCTTGCCACAATGGAAGCACTCAGCATCACCCTTGTCCTTAGGTGCCTTCTTACCCTTCTTCTTGCCCTTCTTCTTCTTGGATTTTCCTTTGGGCTTAAGGGGGTCACCTTTTGCAGGCTCCTTACCCTTTCCCTTGGCCTTGCTAGGCCCACCAATCAAAAGAGCCTGTGTCCTATCCTTCTTGATAGACACTTCAGCTGTTGTTAACATGCTTAACAACTCAGGCAAGCTCACTTGCATCCCATGCATATTGTAATTCATGATGAATTGACTGAAGGAAGGTGGAAGTGAGGTGAGGACTAAGTCATTACTTAGCTCGGCATCCATGATGAAGCCTAGGTTTCCTAGCTTCTCAATCAGCCCGATCATCTTGAGAACATGGCTGGCAACAGACATGCTCTCAGTCATCCTACAAGAGAACAGTTCTCTTGAGGCCTCATACCTCTCATGCCTGCCTTTAATATCATACAACTCCTTGAGATGTACGATAATAGAGGGAGCATCCATATGCTCATGCTGCTTTTGCAGTTCAGGCGACATGGATGCCAACATGATGCATACTGCCATCACATTGTCATCCAAGTGCTGTTGATGGGTTACGAAATCAAATTCCGCAAACCCTTCTTCCCCTTCCCGTGGAGCTACGGGTATTACAGCATCTAAAACGTAGGCAATCTTTTCGGCCCTTAGAACTATTCTTAGGTTCCGATACCAGTCCATAAAATTCGAACCGGTCAGTTTATTCGTATCGAGTATTGAACGCAGTGACAGTGGATTAGTCATACTATAAGCTGAAAAGGATGTAAAGATAGTTTTAGTTAATATACGGTTATGTAGTTAAAAGCAAATTATTAAAGACTTGAAATAATTTGCCCCTCACACTATTTTATCTAAGTCAATGACCCTTCCTTTTGACTTAGGGTTAATCTACTTTAGATTTTACCTTAGTGGGTTTAAGAGTGCGATTATTTATTTTAACCTCCGTCTGAGACCGCAAGATTAATTTAAATAAAGGGTTGATCTTTATCAACAGTATCTCATACCCTCTCTTAACTTTAGGTTGACAACTCTTTGTCACTTAGTGGTGCATCTCATGCAACCAACCTAGCACCATTACCCTAAGCACATAAGTCCGGCTGTGCCTGCAACTTATGTCTTAGTTAAGCATTAAACCAGCACCCTAAGTGTCTTACACTTCAAACACTACTCTAGCCCAACGAAATAGTGGGTCCCAACTGAGTTGTGGAGCACCACTACGTAGAAGAGTTTTGAGTAGCATTGGTGGTGGGAGATAATCATATGCTTAATTATTTATTCCTTTTAAGGGTTCCTTTTATCTTGGGGTTAATTAGGTCCCATCAAACGCATATTGTAAGTTATCATGCTAGTCGTTACCTATGTCAAACATCTATCGGTATACACTAGTCGTTATTGGACAAACATAATAACCATACAAAACGCGATTTGCCCAATTTATGCATACTAGACGTTCTAATCACACATACATATAAACAGTTTATATTGAGATAGCCATGGTGCTCGCGCTTTTGTCCTTTTTGCTTCTTTAAGCAACGGCCGCTTGTCGTCTATACGCCACTAGCCTATTTCTCTAATTACAAATAATTAAAGAAACTCCATAACACTTTGGAGGAACAAAATTACAAAATTTAAATTACAAATATACTTGTAAATTAAAATGCGCGATTACACATAAATTTAAAATTCAAAAAAATTCAAATCCGGGCACCATGACCATCCCCTTCCTGTTTGTACCTGAAAAATTCAAAACTTGCAAACACAAACATTATATTATCACATAACATTTTCACATGTATTTTGACATTTAACATTTAAACATCAAAATAACATCAAGATTCATAATCTTAAATTTCTCATTGGCCGAATTTAAAAACAATTTCAATTCAAATTTTGTTAATTCTTTCTCAAAGAAAACAAAATTAAACCATGCATGTAGCCATATATCCATACATGGCCGAATCATATAGGTAACTATATGATAAATTTGTCACAAAATTTCATGCATATAAACATGACACAATTCATGGAGAAAAATAAGAAATCATTCAAGGTACTCTTAGTACCCTCCATGGCCGAATCTACCCTTTCAAAAAGGGTGTTCCTTTTAGAACTTTCATAAAGAAAAGAAACTAAACCATGATGCATAATGTTTTATGAACACAGAATCAAATTTTTATGTTCATAAAAACAAAAACTTTAACACTTTAAAGGATTTGTGATTCAAAATCCACATGCAGAATTTAAACTTTAACCCTTTAAAGATTTTTGACTGTGAAAGACTCTTTTCACAAACAAGGTACCATCACCCGTCGATGGTAAAGCAACCTGGCTCTGATACCACTTGAAAGTAAACTGGCCTTTGAAGGCCGATGCATGTAAGGTGTAAAACAAAAATTTTACTGCGGAACATACATGCACTCATAGATTCATGCTTTAAGACAGCATGATGTTACCTTGTTTTGGCCTGATCAGTCAGGGAGATGAGATGTCAGGCTTGAAGGGTTCAAACCCTCTAATGGTGATCCACACCACCGTTCGTCTGTGATGCAAGAACTCTTTCTTGAAAGCCACCAGATGAACACCACAATGAGGCTTGCTATGCGCACAAGTGGTGAGGGTGGAGGCTAGGTATCCTGTTTGGAAAGGTGTACTGAGCTACCCTACAGAATGGTGCATAGAGGAGGAGAGTTGGCTTGGTTTTCCAATGAAACCTAAGGTGAGGAACATGTCTATTTATGCGCACCCTTTGGAGAGGAGGAGGGAATTCATTCATTCAAAATGAAAAACAAACTTTCAAATTTCTTTGAAAGTTGTGCATGAAACAGTGTGATAAGGTGGAGCTGTTGCAAAACAAACTTTGCCAACAACCTCCAATCTTATCCACATGAATTTAAATTCAAATTAATTTAAACTTAAATTCATAAACTATCATATAGTATATAGTTTTCATGCGCATAATTCAGCCCTATAAAGGGTCCAAATACATTGAGCAGTTGCATTCAAAATTTGAATCAACTTACCCACTGATTCCCTCAACCACCAAATCTGAATGGATGTTTGTTTTAAGTGATAAGATAACACTCTTATCACTTAAAAGTGGTGCACCAAACAGCCTAGGGAGAGCCTCCAAAGATGCTTCTTCATCCAAGGAATATGCTCCAATAAGATCCTGTCTTATCCTTTTGTTATGAAACAACTTTTCAAAACCAATTCAAATTCGAATTCAAACACTTGAATTCAAACGTTAAAACATTCAAATTCAAAATTCAAAATTCAAAATTTCAAATTTCAAATTCAAAATTCGAATTTCAAAATTCAAATTCAAATTCAAATTTTAAAATTCAAATTTCAAATTTCAAATTTCAAATTCAAAATTCGAATTTCGAAATTCAAATTCTAAATTCAAATTTCAAAATTCAAATTTCAAATTCAAAATTCGAAATTCAAATATTTGATTATTAATTTAACTAATTAAATTAATTAGTAATGGCTTGGACTATCCAAGCCCATTACTAAACTCCATGCAGCACCCACCCATTTAGGTGGGCTTCCAAACAACTTCTTGGGCTAATAACATTATTAGGCCCAATACCTTTAAAGCTAGTCCATCATAACTACAAGGTGTTAGTGTGTGACCCATTAGGTCCAACTTAGCTACTGACATAACTGGGCTTGGGCCCAACAAGCCCACAACCCAATTAATGACAACACAGAGCACTAGCAATGCTTTGTTGCCCCAGAACTAGTCAGATTAATGACTTGATCATCCTATTGCACATATTTGGTTACCGTATGTATTTCCCTTCGTCTCGGTTATCTTCCCATTAACCTAGGGTAAGGAAATGTATCAACCCCTGCGGTTTTGGGTAAGCTTTATTCGAAATAGGGAATCTTCAATTTACTGACTCTAAAGGCAGATCATCTCATGATCTCTTTTACTATGCATAGATTCCCGAGTCCCTGTAAATGTCATCCCGATTTCTCCGGTTTACAGATAACCTAATCTCTCACAGAGATTTGATGAATTCCTTCAGCTTATTACCCTAGCCCTGTGCCCTTTAAGGACACGCCCAACAGTATACCTATGAGTCTCCATGTTTCAGGCAGACGAGGTATACAATCAAAACATGCCTTCAAGAACACAGTCTAGGTAATAACTTTTGGTCTAAGGAAAGACACACCCAAACATAAAGAGATTACTCTAATGACACTATCTGTGAGATTTCCTCATAGAGTCTCTTTTTGGGTCTGTTCAGTGCGAGCTATACTCTTATAGGTCCACCCACGACTTTAGCTAAGATATCTCCATATCTGCAGCTCATGAGGTCTTTACTTTGTATCCATATACAAGTAGATAAGTCGTACTAGTCTTTACTCGAGATCACTGATCCCCAAACTCAGTGTCTCTAGACTAGGAACATATAATTAGGAATAGACATGCAATATCCTTGAATCCTCATGATCGTGATCTCATCACAGATACTCAAGAGATACCTGTTCTATTCCAAGGGGTTTATCCAGTTCATTCATATAATATTAACAGTAATATCGAGACACAATATGAAACTGAATAAATAGTGCTTACATTTATTTGCGACAAATAAAGTTCTACATCTAGTGTCCTTTATTTAATCAAAAGATTGTCTCTAGGACACCCATATGCTAACAGTAGTGCCCATAACGAGTCCTAAAAGCTGTTTTCGGAATATCCTCCGGTTTGACCCGGATCTGATGGTATCCCGATCGTAAATCTATCTTGGAAAAGACTCTGGCTCCTCTCAGCTGGTCCATCAAATCGTCGATCCTCGGTAGCGGATACTTATTCTTTACCGTAACTTTGTTCCGCTGTCGGTAACCTACACACAGACGTAGACTACCATCCTTCTTCTTAATCAAGATGGCTGGAGCACCCCATGGAGAGGTACTCGGTCTGATGAATTCCTTTGCCAAACATTCTTCTATCTGCTTCTTCAGCTCGCGAAGTTCCAACGGCGCCATACGATACGGGGCAATGGAGATTGGTCCAACTCCAGGAACAAGTTCGAAAGAAAATTCTATTTCCCTATGAGGAGGCAATCGAGGTATTTCATCCGGGAATACCTCCTCGAATTCCCTAACTACAGGTACATTCTGAATTTGATTGTCAACCGTGGTCTCAGCCTCGATTGACAAAAGATACCCTGCTGCTCCCTTGCGGAGCTCTTTTCTAACTTGTAATAGAGAAATGAGAGAGAAAGGTTGAGAATTACCATCTTTCGCATCCAGTGCGAACACCCGTGCTTGCGTAGGCTGCGGATTAGCGTTCCGGGGGCATTCGTAAGCGAAATGTCCTTGCTGGCCACATCTGAAACATGCATTGTTGTTCTTGCGACAAACTCCAAAGTGATCCTTTCCACATGTAGCACAAACAGTCGCACCCTGCCGTCCAGTTGACGATTGACCAACAGTATTGCTCCTCTTAAAATTTCCAGGCCGCGCCTGCAACTGCGGACCTCTGCCTCGACCCCTACCAGGTGTCGTCCTGAAGAACCTGCCTGAGTGATAGCAGTTCCGTGTGCTTCATTCTTCTCATTGTTTTAGGAAAATACTTATCCAAAAATACTTGTCTGAATATGGCCCATGTTAGTTCAACGTCCTGAGCTCTCAGCAGAGCCCTCGCACCAGTCCACCATGTTAAAGCTTCTCCCATCAGCTGGTACGATGCGTAATCGGTCTTCTGCGCTTCCGGGCATGCCATACGTTCGAAAATGTGCTCGATCATCTGCAGCCACTTCGCTGCAGCCTCAGGGTTGTCTTCACCCTCAAAAGTAGGTGGTTGGAAGTTGCGGAAGTCTTTCAACCTCCGACGGGCAATTTCTTCTGCATTGTCATGCAGTGGGGGTGGGTTCTGATTCTGTTGCCTATGGTCGCGCCATGCGTGGAATACATTTTGCATTTTCGACGGAATACATTTTTCGTAAAAAATCTTCGACGGAATACATTTTGCGTCGAAAAACTTGATAAAATCAATTTCTTTTGCATTTATTTTATTCATCCATTTTCGACGGAATTCATTTTCCGTCAAAAATATTCGACGGAATACATTTTTCGTCGAAAAACTTCATAAAATCAATTTCTTTTGCATTTATTTTATTCATCCATTTTTGACAGTATTCGTTTTCCGTCCAAAATCTTCGACGGAATCCATTTTCCGTCGAAAAACTTCACAAAATCAATTTCTTTTGCATTTATTTTATTCATCCGTTTTCCAAAAATCAAGGAATCCATTTTCCATCAAAAATCTTCTACGAAATCCATTTTCCGTCGAAAAACTTCAAAAAATCAATTTCTTTTGCATTTATTTTATTAATCCGTTTTCGACGCAATTCTTTTTCCGTCGAAAAACATCACAAAATCAATTTCTTTTGCATTTATTTTATTCATCCGTTTTCGACGGAATACATTTTCCGTCAAAAATCTTCGACCGAATCCATTTTCCGTCGAAAAACTTCACAAAATCAATTTCTTTTGCATTTATTTTATTCAACCGTTTTCGATGGAATTCATTTTCCATCAAAAATCTTCGACGGAATCCATTTTCCGTCAAAAATCTTCACAAAAACAATTTCTTTTGCATTTATTTTATTCATCCGTTTTCGACGGAAATTGTTTTCCGTCGAAAAACTTCACAAAATCAATTTTTTTGCATTTATTTTATTCATCCGTTTTCGACGGAATATATTTTCGTCAAAAATGTTCGACGGAATCCATTTTTCATCGAAAAACTTCATAAAATCAATGTCTTAAGCATTTATTTTATTCATCCATTTTCGACGGAATTCATTTTCCGTCAAAAATCTTCGACGGAATCCATTTTCCGTCGAAAAACTTCACAAAATCAATTTCTTTTGCATTTATTTTATACATCCGTTTTCGAAGCAATTCATTTTCCATCAAAAATCTTCGACGGAAACCATTTTCCATCAAAAATCTTCTACGGAATCCATTTTCCGTCGAAAAACTTCATTTTCGACGGAATTCATTTTCCGTTAAAAATCTTCACAAAATCAATTTCTTTTACATTTATTTTATTAATCCGTTTTCGACGGAATACATTTTTCGTCGAAAAACTTGATGAAATCAATTTCTTTTGCATTTATTTTATTCATCCATTTTCGACGGAATTCATTTTCCGTCAAAAATCTTCGACGGAATACATTTTTCGTCGAAAAACTTCATAAAATCAATTTCTTTTGCATTTATTTTATTCATCCATTTTCGACGGTATTCGTTTTCCGTCCAAAATCTTCGACGGAATCCATTTTCCGTCGAAAAATACTTCACAAAATCAATTTCTTTTGCATTTATTTTATTCATCTGTTTTCGACGGAATTCATTTTCCGTCAAAAATCTTCGACGGAATCCATTTTCCCTCAAAAATCTTCTACGAAATCCATTTTCCGTCGAAAAACTTCAAAAAATCAATTTCTTTTGCATTTATTATATTAATCCGTTTTCGACGCAATTCTTTTTCCGTTGAAATACTTCACAAAATCAATTTCATTTGCATTTATTTTATTCATCCGTTTTCGACGGAATACATTTTCCGTCAAAAAATTTCGACCTAATCCATTTTCCGTCGAAAAACTTCACAAAATCAATTTCTTTTGCATTTATTTTATTCATCCATGTTCGATGGAATTTATTTTCCGTCCAAAATCTTCGACGGAATCCATTTTCCGTCAAAAATCTTCACAAAATCAATTTCTTTTGCATTTATTTTATTCATCCGTTTTCGACGGAATTTGTTTTCCGTCGAAAAACTTCACAAAATCAATTTCTTTTGCATTTATTTTATTCTTCCGTTTTCGACGGAATACATTTTTCGTCAAAAATGTTCGACGGACCATTTTTCATCGAAAAACTTCATAAAATCAATTTCTTTTACATTTATTTTATTCATCCATTTTCGACGGAATTCATTTTCCTTCAAAAATCTTCGACGGAATCCTTTTTCCGTCGAAAAACTTCACAAAATCAATTTCTTTTGCATTTATTTTTTTCATCCATTTTCGACGGAATTCATTTTCCGTCAAAAATCTTCGACGGAATCCATTTTCCGTCGAAAAACTTCACAAAATGAATTTCTTTTGCATTTATTTTATTCATCCGTTTTCGACGGAATTTGTTTTCCGTCGAAAAACTTCACAAAATCAATTTATTTTGCATTTATTTTATTCATCCGTTTTCGACGGAATACATTTTTCGTAAAAAATCTTCGACGGAATACATTTTGCGTCGAAAAACTTGATAAAATCAATTTCGTTTGCATTTATTTTATTCATCCATTTTCGACGGAATTCATTTTCCGTCAAAAATATTCGACGGAATACATTTTTCGTCGAAAAACTTCATAAAATCAATTTCTTTTGCATTTATTTTATTCATCCATTTTTGACAGTATTCGTTTTCCGTCCAAAATATTCGACGGAATCCATTTTCCGTCGAAAAACTTCACAAAATCAATTTCTTTTGCATTTATTTTATTCATCCGTTTTCGACGGAATTCATTTTCTGTCAAAAATCTTCGAAGGAATCCATTTTCCATCAAAAATCTTCGAAGGAATCCATTTTCCATCAAAAATCTTCTACGAAATCCATTTTCCGTCGAAAAACTTCAAAAAATCAATTTCTTTTGCATTTATTTTATTAATCCGTTTTCGACGCAATTCTTTTTCCGTCGAAAAACATCACAAAATCAATTTCTTTTGCATTTATTTTATTCATCCGTTTTCGACGGAATATATTTTCGTCAAAAATGTTCGACGGAATCCATTTTTCATCGAAAAACTTCATAAAATCAATTTCTTATGCATTTATTTTATTCATCCATTTTCGACGGAATTCATTTTCCGTCAAAAATCTTCGACGGAATCCATTTTCCGTCGAAAAACTTCACAAAATCAATTTCTTTTGCATTTATTTTATACATCCGTTTTCGAAGCAATTCATTTTCCATCAAAAATCTTCGACGGAAACCATTTTCCATCAAAAATCTTCTACGGAATCCATTTTCCGTCGAAAAACTTCATTTTCGACGGAATTCATTTTCCGTTAAAAATCTTCACAAATTCAATTTCTTTTACATTTATTTTATTAATCCGTTTTCGACGGAATACATTTTTCGTCGAAAAACTTGATGAAATCAATTTCTTTTGCATTTATTTTATTCATCCATTTTCGACGGAATTCATTTTCCGTCAAAAATCTTCGACGGAATACATTTTTCGTCGAAAAACTTGATAAAATCAATTTCTTTTGCATTTATTTTATTCATCCATTTTCGACGGTATTCGTTTTCCGTCCAAAATCTTCAACGGAATCCATTTTCCGTCGAAAAACTTCACAAAATCAATTTCTTTTGCATTTATTTTATTCATCCGTTTTCGACGGAATTCATTTTCTGTCAAAAATCTTCGACGGAATCCATTTTCCATCAAAAATCTTCTACGAAATCCATTTTCCGTCGAAAAACTTCAAAAAATCAATTTCTTTTGCATTTATTATATTAATCCGTTTTCGACGCAATTCTTTTTCCGTTGAAATACTTCACAAAATCAATTTCTTTTGCATTTATTTTATTCATCCGTTTTCGACGGAATACATTTTCCGTCAAAAAATTTCGACCTAATCCATTTTCCGTCGAAAAACTTCACAAAATCAATTTCTTTTGCATTTATTTTATTCAACCGTTTTCGATGGAATTCATTTTCAATCAAAAATCTTCGACGGAATCCATTTTCCGTCAAAAATCTTCACAAAAACAATTTCTTTTGCATTTATTTTATTCATCCGTTTTCGACGGAATTTGTTTTCCGTCGAAAAACTTCACAAAATCAATTTTTTTGCATTTATTTTATTCATCCGTTTTCGACGGAATATATTTTCGTCAAAAATGTTCGACGGAATCCATTTTTCATCGAAAAACTTCATAAAATCAATTTCTTATGCATTTATTTTATTCATCCATTTTCGACGGAATTCATTTTCCGTCAAAAATCTTCGACGGAATCCATTTTCCGTCGAAAAACTTCACAAAATCAATTTCTTTTGCATTTATTTTATACATCCGTTTTCGAAGCAATTCATTTTCCATCAAAAATCTTCGACGGAAACCATTTTCCATCAAAAATCTTCTACGGAATCCATTTTCCGTCGAAAAACTTCATTTTCGACGGAATTCATTTTCCGTTAAAAATCTTCACAAAATCAATTTCTTTTACATTTATTTTATTAATCCGTTTTCGACGGAATACATTTTTCGTCGAAAAACTTGATGAAATCAATTTCTTTTGCATTTATTTTATTCATCCATTTTCGACGGAATTCATTTTCCGTCAAAAATCTTCGACGGAATACATTTTTCGTCGAAAAACTTCATAAAATCAATTTCTTTTGCATTTATTTTATTCATCCATTTTCGACGGTATTCGTTTTCCGTCCAAAATCTTCGACGGAATCCATTTTCCGTCGAAATACTTCACAAAATCAATTTCTTTTGCATTTATTTTATTCATCTGTTTTCGACGGAATTCATTTTCTGTCAAAAATCTTCGACGGAATCCATTTTCCATCAAAAATCTTCTACGAAATCCATTTTCCGTCGAAAAACTTCAAAAAATCAATTTCTTTTGCATTTATTATATTAATCCGTTTTCGACGCAATTCTTTTTCCGTGGAAATACTTCACAAAATCAATTTCATTTGCATTTATTTTATTCATCCGTTTTCGACGGAATACATTTTCCGTCAAAAAATTTCGACCTAATCCATTTTCCGTCGAAAAACTTCACAAAATCAATTTCTTTTGCATTTATTTTATTCATCCACGTTCGATGGAATTTATTTTCCGTCCAAAATCTTCGACGGAATCCATTTTCCGTCAAAAATCTTCACAAAATCAATTTCTTTTGCATTTATTTTATTCATCCGTTTTCGACGGAATTTGTTTTCCGTCGAAAAACTTCACAAAATCAATTTTTTTGCATTTATTTTATTCATCCGTTTTCGACGGAATATATTTTCGTCAAAAATGTTCGACGGAATCCATTTTTCATCGAAAAACTTCATAAAATCAATTTCTTATGCATTTATTTTATTCATCCATTTTCGACGGAATTCATTTTCCGTCAAAAATCTTCGACGGAATCCATTTTCCGTCGAAAAACTTCACAAAATCAATTTCTTTTGCATTTATTTTATACATCCGTTTTCGAAGCAATTCATTTTCCATCAAAAATCTTCGACGGAAACCATTTTCCATCAAAAATCTTCTACGGAATCCATTTTCCGTTAAAAATCTTCACTAAATCATTTTCTTTTTCGTTTATTTTATTAATCCGTTTTCGACGGAATACATTTTTTCGAAAAACTTGATGAAATCAATTTCTTTTGCATTTATTTTATTCATCCATTTTCGACGGAATTCAAAAATCTTCGACGGAATACATTTTTCGTCGAAAAACTTCATAAAATCAATTTCTTTTGCATTTATTTTATTCATCCATTTTCGACGGTATTCGTTTTCCGTCCAAAATCTTCGACGGAATCCATTTTCCGTCGAAAAACTTCACAAAATCAATTTCTTTTGCATTTATTTTATTCATCCATTTTCGACGGAATTCATTTTCTGTCAAAAATCTTCTACGAAATCCATTTTCCGTCGAAAAACTTCAAAAAATCAATTTCTTTTGCATTTATTATATTAATCCGTTTTCGACGCAATTCTTTTTCCGTTGAAATACTTCACAAAATCAATTTCTTTTGCATTTATTTTATTCATCCGTTTTCGACGGAATACATTTTCCGTCAAAAAATTTCGACCTAATCCATTTTCCGTCGAAAAACTTCACAAAATCAATTTCTTTTGCATTTATTTTATTCATCCATTTCGATGGAATTCATTTTCCGTCAAAAATCTTCGACGGAATCCATTTTCCGTCGAAAAACTTCACAAAATCAATTTCTTTTGCATTTATTTTATTCATCCGTTTTCGACGGAATTCATTTTGTTTTCTTCGTCGGAATCCTTTTTCCGTCGAAAAACTTCACAAAATCAATTTCTTTTGCATTTATTTTATTCATCCGTTTTCGACGGAATACATTTTCCGTCAAAAAATCTTCGACAACATCCCGTATAATTAGTAAATACCTAAGTACTTTATGCTATATGTACATGTGTAGAATTCGGATGTATGGTTTATGTGTTATGTGTTATGGCTTGTGAATTGTTTGATTTTTATTCCTTGGATAAGACTAAGGTAATTAATTAAATTAAATCATAGGAAGATACATATGTAGACATATCTTATGAGTAATGTGAGTGTGTGTTAGAAGGCATTAGTGTTTGGATGTGGACTTGTTGCTTTTGGATTTGTGATTGGATCCTTTTGTGTGTGTGGCCAATGGCCCAAGGATGGCTCTTGGATCAAGCCAATTCAGCCCAAAATTGTAACCATTCTTATTTCCCCTAAGCCTTGCCCATTTAGGGTGTCTTGTGCATCAAGAAACAACCACTTGGCTTCATGTTTTCCCTCTCTTTTATGCGCACAAGTAGGTGGATTACACTTAGAAAAATCTGCCTAATTCCTTCATGTTTGACCGCCACCTCACCTTGATTATACACACTTGATTTTAATTTTATTGCATGGTGGACACATGTGCAATTTAGCATGTTTTTAGGCTGCATACTCATCCATTTAGGCGCACATGGGAGGGACTTTTGTGCAGATTTCTTGTGTCACCAAATTGCCTAACTTGTTGACTTGGAGAACCCTCTTACACTTCCATCATTAGACTGCATTGTGCAGATTTTGTTGCAAGCTTTTGCAGCCATCATGAGTCAAACCTCCTCCTCCTTCCACATGCATCATGAGACTGCATTCCCATCATGTTTGCGCAGGGGGCAGCTCCATAAATCTGAATCCTTGGCTGCCACAAAGCCCTCTAGCTTGTGGACTTAGTGAACCTTCCTCACCCCTCATCATTGTGCGCATGGCTTGACTATTTATGCAGAAATTTTCTGCACAAGGACAGCCCTATTTGAGTGTGTGGACTGTCACAAATCTACACTCATGATGATGCACTTTTTCCCCTCATCATTTGCGCACCAAGGACTGCACAAGTGCAGATTTTTGGGCTGCCATATGGTTAGTTTCCTTGTTGACTTAGCTAAGCCCTTACATGTGCACATGATACTTCCTTCCCACTCCTTTTGTGCGCACAACTTGGTCAAGTATGCAGAAAATTTCTCTGACTTTGCACAGCCCCAAATCTGATCAAATCACCTCTCACTCTTTGCATGTAAGTAGAGTAATTTAGAAGCCAAAACCTTGCTTGTTTCAGCCTTTTATGCAGCCCCATCATCTCATAAAAATCTGAATATTTCATGATAGTTAATCATGGCAATTCTCCCTCACTTTCCCTATATATTTGCGCACAAGAGAGGGGGCTGCCTCATTCATTTTGTGCAGCCAACTCCTCTCCCCTCTCTCTCACACTCTAGTTAAACATTGCAAGAACCTTAGGAGGAAGAAAGACCAAGCCAACTCCCTCCTTCCCTCACCTCAACCATCCACCAAGCTAGTGCTAGCCTTGTTCCTCAACCTTGAAACTGTCCAAGCTTGCTCATCATCACCTTGCTTGCGCATAGGACCTCTTAGGAAGTGTGGACTTGGTGTGAAGTGAAGCTAGAAGGAGTGTGTGCTACAAGAGGTAGGCTTTGAACTTTGAACTTTTCTTTGTATAGCCATGTATGTATGCTTGAATGTCCCCTTATATATGTGTTGCTTTGGATCCTTGGTTGAGCATGATAAAAGTATAAGTATGGAGTCATTTCATGATGAATTGTATGCATAGAAATCCTATGGTTATGTTTGAGCTTAGGCCACTAATTCTTGTATGGATATGCCACTGTTTTAAAGAGAAATGTGCCACTGTTTCCTTATGTATGTGCCACTGTTTTGGTAGAGAAAATGCTACTGTTTCGGTTCATCAAAATCACCATTATATGCCACTGTTTCTGCACCTAAAATGCCACTGTTTCTGCACTTAAAAGCCACTGTTTCTGCACATTTTAGCCACTGTTTCTGCACATTTTAAGCCACTGTTTCTGCACATTTTAAGCCACTGTTTCTGCACATTTTAAGCCACTGTTTCTGCACATTTTAAGCCACTGTTTCTGCACATTTTAAGCCACTGTTTCTGCCCATTACATGCCACTGTTCTGCACATATATGTCACTGTTTTAGTGCCCTTAAGCCACTGTTTTCATGCATGAAATACCACTGTTTTTACTCATAAAATGCCACTGTTTCCATGCTTAAAATGCCACTGTTTTTATGCATAAAAGATCACTGTTTTAAGTCATCGTATGCCACTGTATTATACATAATGTGCCACTGTTTTATGTGCACAAATGCCACTGTTTTATGTACACAAATGCCACTGTTTTATGTACACAAATGCCACTGTTTTATGCATAAAATGCCACTGTTTTAGTCCTTCTATGCCACTGTTTGTATGTATAAAATGCCACTGTTTTGGAAGTTCAAAGTGCCACTGTTTCTGTTTTAAAAATGCCACTGTTTCTGTTTTAAAAACGCCACTGTTTCTGTTTTGGAAAAGTTTAAAACGTCACTGTTTTGGCTGCTGTAAACACTGCTGTATGCTCACTGTTTTGCTGCTGTATGCTCACTGTTTTGCTGCTGTATGTCCACTGTTTTGGCTGCTGTAAACACTGCTGTATGCCCACTGTTTTGCTGCTGTATGCTCACTGTTTTGCTGCTGTATGTCCACTGTTTTGGCTGCTGTCAACACTGCTGTATGCTCACTGTTTTGCTGCTGTATACTCACTGTTTTGGCTGCTGTAAGCCACTGCTGTATGCTTTCTGTTCTGCTGTAAATAGCCACTGTAAATGATTAGTTTTAATTGATTTAGGTGCGCTTAAGAAGTGAGAATATTTCGCTGCCGTTGGTAATATTTAAGGAAAGCTAAGGTAAGTGTCAGGCGATGATGCCTAATGTAACTATTGACTACTGGTATAGAATTGTAACATGATGCTCCATATGCCGTAAAAATATTATGTTCCATTATAATGAAAGGAAACTGCCAAATATGTGCCGTGATGACTATATGATTATGAGGTAAAGACGTTATGTGGCAGCATAACGCATATGAAAGGTATATAAGCATGCATTTTACATTATACCGCATTTTTACGCTTTGTGTGTGAAAGCATAGCATGACATGCATATATCATGATCATATAGGCCTTGTTTTAGAATAGTTATGTACAGGACCATGTGTTTGAGCAAGCATCATATAGGCATCCCCAAGGTACCGGGGTATGGGACACTTGGCATCAGTCCGCATAGGCCCTCAGATGGAATCCACATGGAGCTCAGGTGCCAAGGGTATATTTGATTCCACTGGGAAGTGCGCGCACGACGGTGCTAAAAGCGCAAAGGAAAGGCGTTATATACGCAATATATGAATATGATAAAAAGGAAAAGGAACAAGGATATGTTGAAGTGACTGTTTCTAATTTTGTGCCTAGTTAATATTGTTATATTACTGGTTTTATTGCCACACTACTGGGATTATTCTCACCCCTTCGGGGCTGCTATTTTCCTAAATGGCAGGAGGACATAAAAGCACTTGAAGACATGATGTTTGCTGTTGATTGCTGATGCGTGGATTATCATTGTTGCTGTTTGTTTAAACTGGATAACTGTAATGACTAATATTTTGATACTTTTGGATGGCTGTAGTCCTTATCATCTTTATGTTAGTTGGAACTTTTGTGAACAATGACTATTTTGGAAAACCTTTATGAAAGGAATTTAAGTGTTGAAAAATTTTATACGGATTTGTATACTGCTTTATTATCTCATGTGACGTTAACGACTCTAATTCCGCTTAGCTACGACTCTCTTGGATGCATACAAGGGAGGGCGTTACACTAATTGGTATCAGAGCAGTTTGGTCCATGGAATTGCTTGTGTTTGATTGAATTGACTGCTGGTTGTGTTTATCTGCTGATTGACTGCCTAAGTGTGCTATAGTTAAGTATATATTAGCTAGGGTAGTTAGAGTGTTAGGACTGTTCTGTGATAAGACACGGATGCATAGCTAACTTGTCCGAATTGAACTCGAGTACCTACTTGAGACTGCTGCCATGGATAACTTGCGGTGAGCCTGATCAACTCATTTCCTGATATTGTGAGTGCAGAATCATGGCAGGTGGTCGAGGTTCAACTCGGGGAAGGACTGGCGATGCAGAAGAAGACCTCATCACCACTATTGGAGGACTGGCCACGTTCATCCAGAACATGAGCCAAGAGTGGCGCGACCATAGACAACAGAATCAGAACCAACCCCCACTGCATGAAAATGCCGAAGAAATTGCCCGTCGGAGGTTGAAAGACTTCCGTAACTTCCAGCCACCCACCTTTGAGGGTGAGGACAACCCCGAGGCTGCAGCAAAGTGGCTGCAGATGATTGAGCATATCTTCGAACGCATGGCATGCCCAGAAGCGCAGAAGACTGACTACGCGTCGTACCAGCTGATGGGAGAAGCGTTAACATGGTGGACTGGTGCGAGGGCTCTGCTGAGAGCTCAGAACGTGGAACTAACATGGGCCGTGTTCAGACAAGTGTTTTTGGACAAGTATTTTCCTAAGGCAATGAGAAGGATGAAGCACACTGAACTGCTGTCTCTCAGGCAGGATAACATGACGGTGAATGCGTATATCGCAAAGTTCGGGCAGCTGATCGAGTACGCCAACTTCGATCGGAACATTTACGATGAAGAATGGCAGGTAGAGAAGTTCGAGAGCGGATTACATCCGGAAATTCGCAAGCTCATTCTGACGACGGCTAATCGTACACTTCCGGAACTCATCAACCAGAGTCGCCAGGCCGAAGGAATCATTAACGAGGCCAAGAACTTGAACAAGCCACCACCACAATTCCACGGAGGAAACCGAGCAGGCAGATTCTTCAGGGCGGCACCTGGTAGGGGTCGAGGCAGAGGTACGCCGTTGCAGGCGCGGCCTGGAAATTTTAAGAGGAACTTTACGGTGGGCCAATCGTCGACGGGACGTCAGGGTGCGACTGCTTGTGCTACGTGTGGAAAGAATCACTTTGGAGTCTGTCGCAAGAACAACAATGCATGCTTCAGATGCGGCCAGCAAGGTCACTTTGCTTACAAATGCCCCCAGAACGCTGACCAACAGCCTCCGCGAGCTCGAGTGTTCACATTGGATGCAAATGAAGCGCAGAAGTTTCCCAACCTGATAAAAGGTAATGTCACTCTGAATGGTCACCCAATTTCTGTTATCTTTGATTCTGGAGCGTCTGGTTCTTTTATGGCAAAGCATACTGCATTGAGAATAGGCATCACCCCAACCCCGTTACCTTATGAGTTACACATCAGCACACCTACGGGAGGATCGTGCACTGCATCAGAGATCTGCAGAGGTGTTACCTTGCAGTATGAAGGGAACACGTATACAGTTAACTTGGTGGTCCTGCCGGTATTCAACTTCGATGTGATTATCGGTATGGACTGGCTGACGGAAAACGGGATAACTTTGGATTGTCGAGCGGGGAAAGTCATTGTTCCTGCAAAGGATGGTAATTCTCAACCCTTCTCCCTCATTTCCTTATTGCAAGTTAGAAAAGAGCTCCGCAAGGGAGCAGCAGGGTATCTTTTGTCGATCGAGGCTGAGACCTCGATTGACAATCAAATTCAGGATGTGCCGGTAGTTAGAGAATTCGAGGAGGTATTCCCGGATGAAATACCTCGATTGCCTCCTCATAGGGAAATAGAATTTTCGATCGAACTTGTTCCTGGAGTCGGACCCATCTCTATTGCCCCGTATCGCATGGCACCGTTGGAACTTCGCGAGTTGAAGAAGCAGATAGAAGAGCTTTTGGCAAAGGAATTTATCCGACCGAGTACTTCTCCATGGGGTGCTCCAGCTATCTTGATTAAGAAGAAAGATGGAAGCTTACGTCTGTGTGTAGATTACCGCCAGCTGAACAAAGTCACGGTGAAGAATAAGTACCCGCTACGAGGAGGATCGACGATTTGATGGACCAGCTGAGAGGAGCCAGAGTCTTTTCCAAGATCGACTTACGATCGGGATACCATCAGATCCGGGTCAAACCGGAGGATATTCCGAAAACCGCTTTTAGGACTCGTTATGGGCACTATGAATATCAGGTGATCCCATTCGGACTTACGAATGCTCCAGCGGTATTCATGGACTACATGAACCGCATCTTCCGCCCATTTCTTGATCAGTTCGTTATTGTGTTTATCGACGATATCCTGATTTACTCAGCTAATGAAGAGCTGCATGCGGAACATCTAAGGATTGTCTTACAAGTCTTGAAGGAGAAGCAGTTGTACGCCAAATGGTCGAAGTGCGAGTTCTGGCTTAAAGAGGTCCAGTTTCTGGGCCATGTCATTTCATCGGAAGGTATCGCGGTGGACCCCAGCAAAGTCGAAGCTGTCATGAATTGGGAGCGACCCAAGACTGTCACCGAAGTAAGGAGTTTCTTAGGTCTTGCCGGATACTATCGAAGGTTTATTCAGAATTTCTCTCAGATAGTGCAACCCCTCACTCGTCTCACTCGGAAGGATAAGCCTTTTGAGTGGACTGAAGCCTGTGAAGAATGTTTCTTGGAGCTAAAGAGCAGATTGACGAGTGCTCCAGTACTCACGATTCCGGATCCTACTCGAAAGTTCGAAGTTTATTGCGATGCGTCGCTGAAAGGACTTGGATGCGTGTTGATGCAGGATCGTATGGCGGTAGCTTACGCGTCTCGACAACTGAAGCCTCACGAAGAAAATTATCCTACGCACGACTTGGAGTTAGCGGCTATAGTGTTCGCACTTAAAATCTGGAGGCATCACTTGTATGGTTCGCAGTTTGACGTGTTCAGCGATCATAAGAGTTTAAAGTACCTGTTCGACCAGAAGGAGCTGAATATGCGGCAACGTCGGTGGATGGAATTTCTGAAGGACTATGATTTTGAACTGAAATACCACCCCGGAAAGGCGAACGTGGTAGCTGACGCCCTGAGCAGGAAGACACTGCACACTGCAACTCTGATGATGGAAGAATTGAAGTTGTTTGAGGCCTTTCGAAACTTGAACTTGTCAGTAGACGAGAGAGGAAGTAGCATAAGATTGGGAAATATTAAGGTGGAGAATGAATTGATCAGTAAAATTAAGGAGGCTCAGAAGGATGAAGAGTTAGTCCGCAAGTTGGCTGGTAACCAAGAGGTAGTAAAGGATGAGAATGATGTCTGGAGGTTTCAAGGACGGCTGGTTGTGCCGAATGAAGAGTTGAAGCAAGAAGTTTTGCAGGAAGCTCACAAGGGTAAGTACGCAGTTCATCCTGGATCCACGAAGATGTACCATGATTTGAAGACCTCGTTTTGGTGGCCGGGTATGAAGCGTGATATTGCGGAGTATGTATCTCGATGCTTAACTTGTCAGAAGGTGAAGTACGAACATCAGAAACCGTCGGGACTCCTTCAACCTTTGGAGATTCCCGAATGGAAGTGGGACAGTATTTCGATGGATTTTGTAGTTGGACTTCCTCGGACGCGAGAAGGATATGATTCTATCTGGGTGATTGTCGATCGATTAACGAAGTCAGCTCATTTCTTGCGTGTTAGAACCACATTTGATACAGAGAGGCTTGCTAGAATTTATCTGCAGGAGATTGTGAAGCTACACGGAGTTCCTACGAGTATTGTCAGTGATCGTGATCCCAAGTTTACGTCCAAGTTTTGGGAATCCTTTCAAAGAGCACTAGGGACCCAACTGAGGTTGAGTACTGCTTATCATCCGCAGACCGATGGCCAGACGGAACGCACCATTCAAGCATTAGAGGACATGTTACGAGCTTGTGTTTTGGAGTTCGGAGGCAGCTGGGATAGTTATCTTTCTTTGATTGAGTTCGCTTACAACAACAGTTACCACTCCAGCATTCAGATGGCACCGTATGAAGCTTTGTATGGGAGAAAATGCAGATCCCCTTTATGTTGGACGGAAATGGGTGAGCGAAGTATGTTAGGACCCGATCTAATCCAAGAAACATCCGAACAAGTAAAGAAGATTCGGGAGAATATGCAGCGGGCTCAGGCCAGACAGAAGAGTTATTACGACAAGCGTCATAAGCCTCTATCTTTCGAAGTCGGAGACCATGTGTTCTTGAGAATCACTCCTACATCGGGACTCGGAAGGAGAATGGGAGTTAAGAAGTTAAGTCCACGGTACTTAGGACCGTATCTGATTATGGACCGGATTGGAGAGTCTGCATACCGGTTGGCTTTACCACCCAATCTGTCAGGAATTCACAATGTATTTCATGTGTCACAGCTACGGAGGTATCTCTCTGATCCATCTCACGTATTACAGCCGGAAGAAGTGGAACTCAAGGAAAATCTGACTTATCAAGTGCAACCATTCCAAATTCTTGAAAGAGCCGTCAAACGACTCCGTTCTAAAGAGATTCCGTTGGTGAAAGTATTGTGGAACAACAGATCGGCAGCTGAAGCCACTTGGGAGCGCGAGGAAGACGTTCAGAAACGCTATCCAGAACTGTTTAGCTCTTAAGTAAGTTTATTTTGCGGACAAAATTCCTTTTTGGTGGGGAGAGTGTAACATCCCGTATAATTAGTAAATACCTAAGTACTTTATGCTATATGTACATGTGTAGAATTCGGATGTATGGTTTATGTGTTATGTGTTATGGCTTGTGAATTGTTTGATTTTTATTCCTTGGATAAGACTAAGGTAATTAATTAAATTAAATCATAGGAAGATACATATGTAGACATATCTTATGAGTAATGTGAGTGTGTGTTAGAAGGCATTAGTGTTTGGATGTGGACTTGTTGCTTTTGGATTTGTGATTGGATCCTTTTGTGTGTGTGGCCAATGGCCCAAGGATGGCTCTTGGATCAAGCCAATTCAGCCCAAAATTGTAACCATTCTTATTTCCCCTAAGCCTTGCCCATTTAGGGTGTCTTGTGCATCAAGAAACAACCACTTGGCTTCATGTTTTCCCTCTCTTTTATGCGCACAAGTAGGTGGATTACACTTAGAAAAATCTGCCTAATTCCTTCATGTTTGACCGCCACCTCACCTTGATTATACACACTTGATTTTAATTTTATTGCATGGTGGACACATGTGCAATTTAGCATGTTTTTAGGCTGCATACTCATCCATTTAGGCGCACATGGGAGGGACTTTTGTGCAGATTTCTTGTGTCACCAAATTGCCTAACTTGTTGACTTGGAGAACCCTCTTACACTTCCATCATTAGACTGCATTGTGCAGATTTTGTTGCAAGCTTTTGCAGCCATCATGAGTCAAAACCCCTCCTCCTTCCACATGCATCATGAGACTGCATTCCCATCATGTTTGCGCAGGGGGCAGCTCCATAAATCTGAATCCTTGGCTGCCACAAAGCCCTCTAGCTTGTGGACTTAGTGAACCTTCCTCACCCCTCATCATTGTGCGCATGGCTTGACTATTTATGCAGAAATTTTCTGCACAAGGACAGCCCTATTTGAGTGTGTGGACTGTCACAAATCTACACTCATGATGCACTTTTTCCCCTCATCATTTGCGCACCAAGGACTGCACAAGTGCAGATTTTTGGGCTGCCATATGGTTAGTTTCCTTGTTGACTTAGCTAAGCCCTTACATGTGCACATGATACTTCCTTCCCACTCCTTTTGTGCGCACAACTTGGTCAAGTATGCAGAAAATTTCTCTGACTTTGCACAGCCCCAAATCTGATCAAATCACCTCTCACTCTTTGCATGTAAGTAGAGTAATTTAGAAGCCAAAACCTTGCTTGTTTCAGCCTTTTATGCAGCCCCATCATCTCATAAAAATCTGAATATTTCATGATAGTTAATCATGGCAATTCTCCCTCACTTTCCCTATATATTTGCGCACAAGAGAGGGGGCTGCCTCATTCATTTTGTGCAGCCAACTCCTCTCCCCTCTCTCTCACACTCTAGTTAAACATTGCAAGAACCTTAGGAGGAAGAAAGACCAAGCCAACTCCCTCCTTCCCTCACCTCAACCATCCACCAAGCTAGTGCTAGCCTTGTTCCTCAACCTTGAAACTGTCCAAGCTTGCTCATCATCACCTTGCTTGCGCATAGGACCTCTTAGGAAGTGTGGACTTGGTGTGAAGTGAAGCTAGAAGGAGTGTGTGCTACAAGAGGTAGGCTTTGAACTTTGAACTTTTCTTTGTATAGCCATGTATGTATGCTTGAATGTCCCCTTATATATGTGTTGCTTTGGATCCTTGGTTGAGCATGATAAAAGTATAAGTATGGAGTCATTTCATGATGAATTGTATGCATAGAAATCCTATGGTTATGTTTGAGCTTAGGCCACTAATTCTTGTATGGATATGCCACTGTTTTAAAGAGAAATGTGCCACTGTTTCCTTATGTATGTGCCACTGTTTTGGTAGAGAAAATGCTACTGTTTCGGTTCATCAAAATCACCATTATATGCCACTGTTTCTGCACCTAAAATGCCACTGTTTCTGCACTTAAAAGCCACTGTTTCTGCACATTTTAAGCCACTGTTTCTGCACATTTTAAGCCACTGTTTCTGCACATTTTAAGCCACTGTTTCTGCACATTTTAAGCCACTGTTTCTGCACATTTTAAGCCACTGTTTCTGCACATTTTAAGCCACTGTTTCTGCCCATTACATGCCACTGTTTCTGCACATATATGTCACTGTTTTAGTGCCCTTAAGCCACTGTTTTCATGCATGAAATACCACTGTTTTTACTCATAAAATGCCACTGTTTCCATGCTTAAAATGCCACTGTTTTTATGCATAAAAGATCACTGTTTTAAGTCATCGTATGCCACTGTATTATACATAATGTGCCACTGTTTTATGTGCACAAATGCCACTGTTTTATGTACACAAATGCCACTGTTTTATGTACACAAATGCCACTGTTTTATGCATAAAATGCCACTGTTTTAGTCCTTCTATGCCACTGTTTGTATGTATAAAATGCCACTGTTTTGGAAGTTCAAAGTGCCACTGTTTCTGTTTTAAAAATGCCACTGTTTCTGTTTTAAAAACGCCACTGTTTCTGTTTTGGAAAAGTTTAAAACGTCACTGTTTTGGCTGCTGTAAACACTGCTGTATGCTCACTGTTTTGCTGCTGTATGCTCACTGTTTTGCTGCTGTATGTCCACTGTTTTGGCTGCTGTAAACACTGCTGTATGCCCACTGTTTTGCTGCTGTATGCTCACTGTTTTGCTGCTGTATGTCCACTGTTTTGGCTGCTGTCAACACTGCTGTATGCTCACTGTTTTGCTGCTGTATACTCACTGTTTTGGCTGCTGTAAGCCACTGCTGTATGCTTTCTGTTCTGCTGTAAATAGCCACTGTAAATGATTAGTTTTAATTGATTTAGGTGCGCTTAAGAAGTGAGAATATTTCGCTGCCGTTGGTAATATTTAAGGAAAGCTAAGGTAAGTGTCAGGCGATGATGCCTAATGTAACTATTGACTACTGGTATAGAATTGTAACATGATGCTCCATATGCCGTAAAAATATTATGTTCCATTATAATGAAAGGAAACTGCCAAATATGTGCCGTGATGACTATATGATTATGAGGTAAAGACGTTATGTGGCAGCATAACGCATATGAAAGGTATATAAGCATGCATTTTACATTATACCGCATTTTTACGCTTTGTGTGTGAAAGCATAGCATGACATGCATATATCATGATCATATAGGCCTTGTTTTAGAATAGTTATGTACAGGACCATGTGTTTGAGCAAGCATCATATAGGCATCCCCAAGGTACCGGGGTATGGGACACTTGGCATCAGTCCGCATAGGCCCTCAGATGGAATCCACATGGAGCTCAGGTGCCAAGGGTATATTTGATTCCACTGGGAAGTGCGCGCACGACGGTGCTAAAAGCGCAAAGGAAAGGCGTTATATACGCAATATATGAATATGATAAAAAGGAAAAGGAACAAGGATATGTTGAAGTGACTGTTTCTAATTTTGTGCCTAGTTAATATTGTTATATTACTGGTTTTATTGCCACACTACTGGGATTATTCTCACCCCTTCGGGGCTGCTATTTTCCTAAATGGCAGGAGGACATAAAAGCACTTGAAGACATGATGTTTGCTGTTGATTGCTGATGCGTGGATTATCATTGTTGCTGTTTGTTTAAACTGGATAACTGTAATGACTAATATTTTGATACTTTTGGATGGCTGTAGTCCTTATCATCTTTATGTTAGTTGGAACTTTTGTGAACAATGACTATTTTGGAAAACCTTTATGAAAGGAATTTAAGTGTTGAAAAATTTTATACGGATTTGTATACTGCTTTATTATCTCATGTGACGTTAACGACTCTAATTCCGCTTGATAAAATCAATTTCTTTTGCTACGACTCAAAAATCTTCGACGGAATCCATTTTCCATCAAAAATCTTCTACGAAGTTCATTTTTCGTCGAAAAACTTCAAAAAATCAATTTCTTTTGCATTTATTTTATTAATCCGTTTTCGAAGGAATACATTTTCCGTCAAAAATTTTCGACCTAATCCAATTTCCGTCGAAAAACTTCACAAAATCAATTTCTTTTGCATTTATTTTATTCATCCATGTTCGATGGAATTTATTTTTTTGCATTTATTTTAAAATCCGTTTTGTTCGATCGAAAAACTTCACAAAATCAATTTCTTTTGCATTTATTTTTTCATCCATGTTCGAAAATCTTCGACGGAATCCATTTTCCGTCAAAAATCTTCACAAAATCAATTTCTTTTGCATTTATTTTATTCATCCGTTTTCGACGGAATTTGTTTTCCGTCGAAAAACTTCACAAAATCAATTTCTTTTGCATTTATTTTATTCATCCATTTTCGACGGAATACATTTTTCGTCAAAAATGTTCGACGGAATCCATTTTTCATCGAAAAACTTCATAATCAATTTCTTTTGCATTTATTTTATTCATGCGTTTTTGACGGAATTTGTTTTTCGTCGAAAAACTTCAGAAAATCAATTTCTTTTGCATTTATTTTATTAATCCGTTTTCGATGGAATTCATTTGCCGTCAAAAATTTTCGACGGAATCCATTTTCCGTCAAAAATCTTCTACGGAATCCATTTTCAGTCGAAAAACTTCACAAAATTAATTTCTTTTGCATTTATTTTATTCATCCGTTTTCGACGGAATTTGTTTTCCGTCGAAAAATTTCACAAAATCAATTTGTTTTGCATTTATTTTATTCATCCGTTTTCGACGGAATGCATTTTTCGTCAAAAATCTTCGACGGAATACATTTTGCGTCGAAAAACTTGATAAAATCAATTTCTTTTGCATTTATTTTATTCATCCATTTTCGACGGAATTCATTTTCCGTCAAAAATCTTCGACGGAATACAATTTTCGTCGAAAAACTTGATAAAATCAATTTCTTTTGCATTTATTTTATTCATCCGTTTTCGACGGAATTCATTTTCTGTCAAAAATCTTCGACGAAATCCATTTTCCATCAAAAATCTTCTACGAAATTCATTTTTCGACGAAAAACTTCAAAAAATCAATTTCTTTTGCATTTATTTTATTAACCCGTTTTCGACGCAATTCTTTTTCCGTCGAAAAACTTCACAAAATAAATTTCTTTTGCATTTGTTTTATTCATCCGTTTTCGACGGAATACATTTTCCGTCAAAAAATTTCGACCTAATCCATTTTTCGACGAAAAACTTCACAAAATCAATTTCTTTTCGATTTATTTTATTCATCCATGTTCGATGGAATTTATTTTCCGTCAAAAATCTTCGATGGAATCCATTTTCCGTCAAAAATCTTCACAAAATCAATTTCTTTTGCATTTATTTTATTCATCCATTTTCGACGCAATTCTTTTTCCGTTGAAAAACTTCACAAAATCAATTTCTTTTGCAATTATTTTATTCATCCATTTTTGACGGAATTTGTTTTTCATCGAAAAACTTCAGAAAATCAATTTCTTTTGCATTTATTTTATTAATCCGTTTTCGATGGAATTCATTTGCCGTCAAAAATTTTCGACGGAATCCATTTTTCGTCAAAAATCTTCTACGGAATCCATTTTCAGTCGAAAAACTTCACAAAATCAATTTCTTTTGCATTTATTTTATTCATCCGTTTTCGACGGAATTTTTTCCGTCGAAAAACTTCACAAAATCAATTTATTTTGCATTTATTTTATTCATCCGTTTTCGACGGAATACATTTTTCGTCAAAAATCTTCGACGGAATACATTTTGCGTCGAAAAACTTGATAAAATAAATTTCTTTTGCATTTATTTTATTCATCCATTTTCGACGGAATTCATTTTCCGTCAAAAATCTTCGACGGAATACAATTTTCGTCGAAAAACCTGATAAAATCAATTTCTTTTGCATTTATTTTATTCATCCGTTTTCGACGGAATTCATTTTCTGTCAAAAATCTTCGACGGAATCCATTTTCCATCAAAAATCTTCTACGAAATTCATTTTTCGTCGAAAAACTTCAAAAAATCAATTTCTTTTGCATTTATTTTATTAATCTGTTTTCGACGCAATTCTTTTTCCGTCGAAAAACTTCACAAAATCAATTTCTTTTGCATTTATTTTATTCATCCATTTTCGAAGGAATACATTTTCCGTCAAAATTTTTCGACCTAATCCAATTTCCGTCGAAAAACTTCACAAAATCAATTTCTTTTGCATTTATTTTATTCATCCATGTTCGATGGAATTTATTTTCCGTCCAAAATCTTCGACGGAATCCATTTTCCGTCAAAAATCTTCACAAAATCAATTTCTTTTGCATTTATTTTATTCATCCGTTTTCGACGGAATTTGTTTTCCGTCGAAAAACTTCACAAAATCAATTTCTTTTGCATTTATTTTATTCATCCATTTTCGAAGGAATACATTTTTCGTCAAAAATGTTCGACGGAATCCGTTTTTCATCGAAAAACTTCATAAAATCAATTTCTTTTGCATTTATTTTATTCATCCGTTTTTGACGGAATTTGTTTTTCGTCGAAAAACTTCTGAAAATCAATTTCTTTTGCATTTATTTTATTAATCCGTTTTCGATGGAATTCATTTGCCGTCAAAAAATTTCGACGGAATCCATTTTCCGTCAAAAATCTTCTACGGAATCCATTTTCAGTCGAAAAACTTCACAAAATCAATTTCTTTTGCATTTATTTTATTCATCCGTTTTCGACGGAATACATTTTTCGTCAAAGATCTTCGACGGAATACATTTTGCATCGAAAAACTTGATAAAATCAATTTCTTTTGCATTTATTTTATTCATCCATTTTCAACGGAATTCATTTTCCGTCAAAAATCTTCGATGGAATACAATTTTCGTCGAAAAACTTGATAAAATCAATTTCTTTTGCATTTATTTTATTCATCCGTCTTCTACGAAATTCATTTTTCGTCGAAAAACTTCAAAAAATCAATTTCTTTTGCATTTATTTTATTAATCCGTTTTCGACGCAATTCTTTTTCCGTCGAAAAACTTCACAAAATCAATTTCTTTTGCATTTATTTTTTTCATCCGTTGTCGACGGAATACATTTTCCGTCAAAAATCTTCGACCGAATCCATTTTCCGTCCAAAAACTTCTCAAAATCAATTTCTTTTGAATTTATTTTATTCATCCGTTTTCGACGGAATACATTTTCGTCAAAAATGTTCGACGGAATCCATTTTTCATCGAAAAACTTCATAAATTCAATTTCTTATGCATTTATTTTATTCATCCCCGACGGAATTCATTTTCCGTTCTTGACGGAATCCGTTTTCCGTCGAAAAACTTCGCAAAATCAATTTCTTTTGCATTTATTTTATTCATCCGTTTTCGAAGGAATTCATTTTCCATCAAAAATCTTCGACGGAAACCATTTTCCATCAAAAATCTTCTACGGAATCCATTTTCTGTCGAAAAACTTCATTTTCGACGGAATTCATTTTCCGTTAAAAATATTCACAAAATCAATTTCTTTTACATTTATTTTATTAATCCGTTTTCGACGGAATACATTTTGCGTCGAAAAACTTGATAAAATCAATTTCTTTTGCATTTATTTTATTCATCAATTTTCGACGGAATTCATTTTCCGTCAAAAATCTTCGACGGAATACATTTTTCGTCGAAAAACTTTAGAAAATCAATTTCTTTTGCATTTATTTTATTCATCCATTTTCGACGGTATTCGTTTTCCGTCCAAAATCTTCGACAGAATCCATTTTTCGTCGAAAAACTTCACAAAATCAATTTCTTTTGCATTTCTTTTATTCATCCGTTTTCGGCGGAATTCATTTTCTGTCAAAAATCTTCGACGGAATCCATTTTCCATCAAAAATCTTCTACGAAATCCATTTTCCGTCGAAAAACTTCAAAAAATCAATTTCTTTTACATTTATTTTATTAATCCGTTTTCGACGCAATTCTTTTTCCGTTGAAAAACTTCACAAAATCAATTTCTTTTGCATTTATTTTATTCATCCGTGTAACATCCCGCATAATTAGTAAAATACGTAAGTACTATATGTTATAGATGTATGTGTAGATTTCGGATTTATGGTTTATGTGTGATGGCTTGCGAATTGTTGATTTTTATCTTTGGATGAGACTAAGGTAAGTATTTAAATTAAATCATGGGAGAATACATATGTAGGCATGTGAAATTTATTAAAATCATAAGAGTAATTTGATTGTGTGTGTTATAAGGCTTTAGTGTTTATTGGACTTTGGAAGTGGGCTAGTGTGTGTGGACTTGTCACTATTGGACTTGTGTGATTGGGTTCTTTTTATGTGTAGGCCAATGGCCCAAGGAGGCTTTTGGATCCACCTTGTTCAGCCCAAAGTTGTACCCAATATTACTTCCCCTAAGCCTTGTCCAATAAGGCTGCCTTATGCAGCAAGAAACACCACATGGCTAGAGTAATTCCCACTACTTCATGCGCAAAAGAGACTTTGAAAATCTGCCAATTTTCTTCATGCATGACCGCCACCTCACACCTTAGTTTGTGCACATTTGACTTCAACCTCATTGCATGAAAGACACATGTATACCTTAGCATGATTTTGGGCTGCATTCTTCCCCATTTAGGCGCACATGGAGGGGTCTTGGAGCAGATTTTTATGACACCAAATCTGCCTTTGAGTGTTGACTTGGAGAACCACCTTACACCTTCCATCATGAGGCTGAAATGTGCAGATTTTTGCATGCTTTTGGCAGTCCATCATGAGCCAAATCTGCCCTTGCTTCCACATGCATCATAAGTAGGGTCTTGGGGCTGCATCATCATCATTTTATGCGCACAAGACAGCCCCAAAATCAGAGTTTAGACTGCCACAAATCTGTGCTCATGATGCACCTCCTTCCCACTCCATCTTGTGTGCGCCTAGCTTGCTTGTTGTGTGAAAAAAATTCTGACTTAGTAGCATAACTCAGATCTGAACCTATCTCTTCCACCTCCTTGCATGTGCTTAGTGTATGTTAGAAGCAACCCTTGCTTGTTCAGCCCATGTGTGCAGTCCCACCTTCACAAGAAATCAGAAATTTCATAATGCTTCATCATTGCAACCTCTCCTCACTTCTCTTTAAGTTATGCGCACAACTAGAGGGGGCTGTCCTCATTCTTCATTCAGCCCACATCTCCTCCTCCTCCCTCACTCCTAGCCGAACATACAAGTATTTGGAGGAAGAAAGAAAAGCTTTGATCACTCATCTTCCCTCACCTCTCAAAACCGTGGCCTATACCACCAAGTAAGTGTGAGTTTCCTTTCTCTTTTCCCCTCACTGTCCAGCCTTGGTACTCACCTTGGGAGCTGTCCAAGTTGTTCTCCTCACCATATATGCGCATAGATCACCTCCTAGGAAGTGTGGACTTGTTGTTGGTAGAACTAGAAAGGTGTGGTGTGTGAGCAAGGAGTGTGTGCAACAAGAGGTAAGCCTAGAACTTAGACCTCTTTCATGGTGTGTAATCATGTGTGTTCTTGAATGCCTCTTTGAATATGTTTTGTTTTGGGATTCTTGAATGAGTATGGTAAAGGAATAAGGATGGAGCTATTTTATGATGATTGGTATGCATGATATAATGGAATGAAAGTCCCATGGTGATGTTTGAGTTAATGCCACTATTTTGGAATGAATATGCCACTGTTTGAGAATATATATATGCCACTGTTTCTCTATGAATGTGCCACTGTTTGAGGATGAATAGGCCACTGTTTCAGTTTTACAAGAGCACCATCTTGATGCCACTGTTTTGTATGAAAGTGCCACTGTTTTGAGAATGCAAATGCCACTGTTTCGGTTGGACAAGATCACCATTTTAATGCCACTGTTTCTGCACACAATCCCCACTGTTTTAGTGCTTCACATGCCACTGTTTCTGCATAAAACACTTACTGTTTTAGTCCATTATGTGCCACTGTTTCTGCATAAAACACTTACTATTTTAGTCCATTATGTGCCACTGTTTCTGCATAAAAACACTCACTGTTTTAGTCCATTATATGCCACTGTTTCTGCATAAAAACACTCACTGTTTTAGTCCATTATGTGCCACTGTTTCTGCATAAAAACACTCACTGTTTTAGTCCATTATGTGCCACTGTTTCTGCATAAAAACACTCACTGTTTTAGTCCATTATGTGCCACTGTTTCTGCATAAAACGCTCACTGTTTTGATGTCACATATGTCACTGTTTTGCACCAAAAATACTCACTGTTTTAGTACTTAAGGAGCCACTGTTTCTGCATAAATAACCACCGTATTGATGTTCGAACCCCACTATGTATGCTCACTGTTTTAATGTCCAAAAATCATGATTTATGCCACTGTTTTAATCACCATTTATGCCACTGTCTTAATGTTCAAAAATCTCTCTTTATGCCACTGTTTTGATGTGCAAATACCTCTACCTATGTCACTGTTTCATGTTCAAAATGCAACCATTCATGCCACTGTTTTGATGCACAAATAACACTATTTATGCCACTGTTTTGAGGTTCAAATGCCATTGACAATGTCACTGTTTTAACATTCAAATACCACTGTTTCTGCCACTGTCTAAAGCCACTGTTCTGCCACTGTTTTGAGGTCCAAAATGTCACTGTTTCTGTTTTAAAATGGTCACTGTTTTTCTGCTGTAAAACGTCACTGTTTCTGTCCACTGTTTTTAAGTAAAACGTCACTGTTTCTGTCCACTGTTTTTAAGGAAAAAGTCACTGTTTCTGCTCACTGTTTTAAGAACAAACGTCACTGTTTTCTGCTGTAAAACACTGCTGTATGCTCACTGTTTCTCTGCTGTAAAACACTGCTGTATGCTCACTGTTTTTCCACTGTAAAACGCTGCTGTATGCTCACTGTTTTTCCACTGTAAAACGCTGCTGTATGCTCACTGTTTTCCACTGTAAGACACTGCTGTATGCTCACTGTTTTCCACTGTAAGACACTGCCGTATGCTCACTGTTTCTGCTGTAAATAGCCACTGTAAATGATTGGTTGTAATTGATTTAGGTGCGCTTAAGAAGTGAGATACTTCGCTGCTGTTTGGTATTATTTAAGGCACGCAAAGGTAAGTGTCAGGCGATATTGCCTAATGTGACTATTGACTACTGGTATAAAATTGTGACATGATGCTCCATATTCCGTAAAAGTGTTATGTTCCATTATGATGAAAGGAAACTGCCAAAAATGTGCCGTGATGGCTATATGATTATGAGGTAAAGACGTTATGTGGCAGCATAACGCATATGAAAAATATATGTGCCGTGATGGCTATATGAAAGGTATATAAGCATGCACCTTGCATCATACCGCATTTTTACGCTTTGTGTGTGAAAGCATAGCATGACATGCATGTATCAAGATCATATAGGCTTTGTTTTAGAATAGTTATGTACAGGACCATGTGTTTGAGCAAGCATCATATAGGCATCCCCAAGGTACCGGGGTATGGGACACTTGGCATCAGTCCGCATAGGCCCACAGTTGGAATCCACATGGAGCTCAGGTGCCAAGGGATATTTGATTCCACTGTGAAGTGCGCGCACGACGGTGCTAAAAGCGCAAAGGAAAGGCGTTATATACGCAATATATGAATATGATGAAAAGGAAAGGCGTTATATGCGCTATATATATGAATATGATGAAAAGGAAAAAGGAAAAGGAACAAGGATATGTTGAAGTGACTGTTTATGATTTTGTGCCTAGTTAATACTGTTATATTACTGGTTTTGTTGCCACACTACTGGGATTATTCTCACCCCTTCGGGGCTGCTATTTTTCCAAAATGGCAGGAGGACGTAAAAGCATTTGAAGGAGTGATGTTTTGCTGTTGCTTGCTGATGCATGGATTATCACTGTTGCTGTTTTGATTGATTGGATGACTGTAATGATCAATATTTTGGTACTCTTGGATGACTGTAGACTTTATCATCTCTATTTTATCTTGAACTTTTATGAACAGCGGCTATTTTGGAAAACGTTTGTGAAAGGACTTTTTGAAAGACTTATGTGCTGAAATTTTTACAGTGCACCTTACGGGTGGTGTTTTTATGAGCAAACGAACTCTGATTTACTATTATTTTATATGCACGCGAAGCCCCAAACGTGCTCTTTCTAAATCACTTGAAATATTTTTTTTATCGTCCAAACAGAAGTGATAAGAAACTCGAAACGTCTTACTGATTGTATATTGCTATGAGGATTTTTGTTATCTCATGTGATGTTAACGACTCTAATTCCGCTTAGCAAACGACTCTCTTGGATGCATACAAGGGAGGGCGTTACACCAATTGGTATCAGAGCAGTTTGGTCCATGGATTTGCTTGTGACTGATTGAATTGATTGTTGATTGTGTTTATCTGCTGATTGACTGTCTAAATGTGCTATAGTTTGAGTATATATTAGCTAGGGTAGTTAGATTGTTTAGGCCGTTCTGTGATAAGACACGGATGCATAGCTAACTTGTCCGAATTGAACTCGAGTGCCTACTTGGGACTGCTGTCATGAATAACTTGCGGTGAGCCTGATCAACTCATCTCAGGATATTGTGAGTGCAGAATCATGGCAGGTGGTCGCGGTTCAACTCGGGGAAGGTCTGGCGATGCGGAAGGGGATCTTATCACTACCATTGGTGGACTGGTGCGAGAGCTCTGCTGAGAGCTCAGGACGTTGAACTGACGTGGGCCGTATTCAGACAAGTATTTTTGGATAAGTATTTTTCCTAAAGCAATGAGAAGAATGAAGCACACGGAACTGCTATCACTCAGGAAGATTCTTCAGGACGACACCTGGTAGGGGTCGAGGCAGAGGTCCGCAGTTGCAGGCGCGGCCTGGAAATTTTAAGAGAAGCTATACTGTTGGTCAATCATCAACTGGACGGCAGGGTGCGACTGTTTGTGCTACATGTGGAAAGAATCACTTTGGAGTTTGTCGCAAGCACGGGTGTTCGCACTGGATGCGAAAGATGGTAATTTTCAACCTTTCTCTCTCATTTCTTTATTGCAAGTTAGAAAAGAGCTCCGCAAGGGAGCAGCAGGGTATCTTTTGTCGATCGAGGCTGGGACCTCGGTTGACAATCAAATTCAGAATGTACCTGTAGTTAGAGAATTCGAGGAGGTATTCCCGGATGAAATACCTCGCTTGCCTCCTCATAGGGAAATAGAATTTTCTTCCGAACTTGTTCCTGGAGTTGGACCAATCTCCATTGCTCCGTATCGTATGGCGCCTTTGGAACTTCGCGAGTTGAAGAAGCAGATAGAAGAGCTTTTGGCAAAGGAATTCATCAGACCGAGTACCTCTCTATGGGGTGCTCCAGCCATCTTGATTAAGAAGAAGGATGGAGGTTTACGTCTGTGTGTAGATTACCGCCAGCTGAACAAAGTAACAGTGAAGAATAAGTATCCGCTACCGAAGATCGACGATTTGATGGACCAGTTGAGAGGAGCCAGAGTCTTTTCCAAGATAGATTTACGATCGGGATACCATCAGATCCGGGTCAAACCGGAGGATATTCCGAAAACAGCTTTTAGGACTCGTTATGGGCACTACGAATATCAGGTGATCCCATTCGGACTTACAAATGCTCCAGCGGTATTCATGGACTACATGAACCGCATCTTCCGCCCCTTTCTTGATCAGTTTGTTATTGTGTTTATCGACGACATCCTGATTTACTCAGCTAATGAAGAGCTGCACGCGGAACATCTGAGGATTGTCTTGCAAATCTTGAAGGAGAAGCAGTTGTACGCGAAATGGTCGAAGTGCGAGTTTTGGCTTAAAGAGGTCCAGTTTCTGGGCCATGTCATTTCATCCGAAGGTATCGCGGTAGACCCCAGCAAAGTTGAAGCTGTCATGAATTGGGAACGACCCAAGACTGTCACCGAAGTAAGAAGTTTCTTAGGTCTTGCTGGATATTATCGAAGGTCCATCCAGAATTTCTCTCAGATAGTGCAACCTCTTACTCGTCTCACTCGGAAGGACAAGCCTTTTGAGTGGACTGAAGCTTGTGAAGAATGTTTCATGGAACTAAAGGGCAGATTAACGAGTGCTCCCGTACTCACGATTCCGGATCCTACCCGAAAGTTCGAGGTATACTGTGATGCGTCGCTGAAAGGACTTGGATGCGTGTTGATGCAGGATCGTATGGCGGTAGCTTATGCATCTCGACAACTAAAGCCTCACGAAGAGAATTATCCTACGCACGATTTGGAGCTAGCAGCTATAGTGTTCGCACTTAAAATCTGGAGGCACCACTTGTATGATTAGCAGTTCGACGTGTTCAGCGATCATAAGAGTTTGAAGTACTTGTTCGACCAGAAGGAGCTGAATATGCGGCAACGACGGTGGATGGGATTTCTAAAGGACTATGAGTTTGAACTTAAATACCACCCAGGAAAGGCAAACGTGGTAGCTGACGCCCTGAGTAGGAAGACACTGCACACTGCAACTCTGATGATGGAAGAGCTGAAATTGTTTGAGGCCTTTCGAGACTTGAACTTATCGGTAGACGAGAGAGGGAATAGCATAAGATTGGGAAATATAAAGGTGGAGAATGAATTGATCAGTAGAATTAAGGAGGCTCAGAAAGATGAAGAGTTAGTCCGTGATTTGGTTGGCAACCAAGATGTTGTAAAGGATGAGAATGATAGTTGGAGATTCCAAGGTCGGTTAGTTGTGCCGAATGAAGAGTTGAAGCAAGAAGTTTTGCAGGAAGCCCACAAGGGTAAGTATGCAGTTCATCCTGGATCCACGAAGATGTACCATGATTTGAAGATCTCGTTTTGGTGGCCGGGTATGAAGCGTGATATTGCTGAGTATATATCTCGATGCTTAACTTGTCAGAAGGTGAAGTACGAACATCAGAAACCGTCGGGACTCCTTCAACCTTTGGAGATTCCCGAATGAAGTGGGACAGTATTGCGATGGATTTTGTAGTTGGACTTCCTCGAACGCGAGAAGGATATGATTCTATCTGGGTGATTGTCGATCGTTTAACGAAGTCAGCTCATTTCTTGCGTGTTAGAACCACGTATGATACAGAGAGGCTTGCTAGAATTTATCTGCAGGAGATTGTGAAGCTGCATGGAGTTCCTACGAGTATTGTCAGCGATCGTGATCCCAAGTTTACATCTAAGTTTTGGGAATCTTTTCAAAGAGCATTAGGGACCCATTTGAGGTTGAGTACTGCTTATCATCCGCAGACCGATGGACAGACAGAACGCACCATTCAAGCTTTAGAGGACATGTTGCGAGCATGTGTTTTGGAGTTAGGAGGCAGCTGGGATAATTATCTCTCGTTGATTGAGTTTTCTTACAACAACAGTTACCATTCCAGTAATCAGATAGCACCGTATGAAGCTTTGTATGGGAGAAAATGCAGATCCCCTTTTGTTGGACTGAAGTAGGTGAGCGAAGTATATTAGGACCTGATCTAATTCAAGAAACATCCGAACAAGTAAAGAAGATTCGAGAAAATATGCAGAGGGCTCAGGCCAGACAGAAGAGTTATTACGACAAGCGTCCTAAGCCTCTATCTTTCGAAGTCGGAGACCATGTATTTTTGAGAATCACACCTACATCAGGACTCGGAAGGAGAATGGGAGTAAAGAAGTTAAGTCCACGGTACTTAGGACCGTATCTGATTATGGACCGGATTGGAGAGTCTGCATACCGGTTGGCTTTACCACCCAATTTGTCAGGGATTCACAATGCATTTCATGTGTCACAGCTACGGAGGTATCTCTCCGATCCATCTCACGTGTTATAGCCGGAAGAAGTAGAACTAAAGGAAAATCTGACGTATCAAGTACAACCGTTCCAAATTCTTGAAAGATCCGTCAAGCGACTCCGTTCTAAAGAGATTCCGTTGGTGAAAGTATTGTGGAACAATAGATCGGCAGTTGAAGCCACTTGGGAGCGCGAGGACGACATTTGGAAATGCTATCCGGAACTGTTTAGCTCTTAAGTAAGTTTATTTTGCGGACAAAATTCCTATTTGGTGGGGAGAGTGTAACATCCCGCATAATTAGTAAAATACATAAGTACTATATGTTATAGATGTATGTGTAGATTTCGGATTTATGGTTTATGTGTGATGGCTTGCGAATTGTTGATTTTTATCTTTGGATGAGACTAAGGTAAGTATTTAAATTAAATCATGGGAGAATACATATGTAGGCATGTGAAATTTATTAAAATCATAAGAGTAATTTGATTGTGTGTGTTATAAGGCTTTAGTGTTTATTGGACTTTGGAAGTGGGCTAGTGTGTGTGGACTTGTCACTATTGGACTTGTGTGATTGGGTTCTTTTTATGTGTAGGCCAATGGCCCAAGGAGGCTTTTGGATCCACCTTGTTCAGCCCAAAGTTGTACCCAATATTACTTCCCCTAAGCCTTGTCCAATAAGGCTGCCTTATGCAGCAAGAAACACCACATGGCTAGAGTAATTCCCACTACTTCATGCGCAAAAGAGACTTTGAAAATCTGCCAATTTTCTTCATGCATGACCGCCACCTCACACATTAGTTTGTGCACATTTGACTTCAACCTCATTGCATGAAAGACACATGTATACCTTAGCATGATTTTGGGCTGCATTCTTCCCCATTTAGGCGCACATGGAGGGGTCTTGGAGCAGATTTTTATGACACCAAATCTGCCTTTGAGTGTTGACTTGGAGAACCACCTTACACCTTCCATCATGAGGCTGAAATGTGCAGATTTTTGCATGCTTTTGGCAGTCCATCATGAGCCAAATCTGCCCTTGCTTCCACATGCATCATAAGTAGGGTCTTGGGGCTGCATCATCATCATTTTATGCGCACAAGACAGCCCCAAAATCAGAGTTTAGACTGCCACAAATCTGTGCTCATGATGCACCTCCTTCCCACTCCATCTTGTGTGCGCCTAGCTTGCTTGTTGTGTGAAAAAAATTCTGACTTAGTAGCATAACTCAGATCTGAACCTATCTCTTCCACCTCCTTGCATGTGCTTAGTGTATGTTAGAAGCAACCCTTGCTTGTTCAGCCCATGTGTGCAGTCCCACCTTCACAAGAAATCAGAAATTTCATAATGCTTCATCATTGCAACCTCTCCTCACTTCTCTTTAAGTTATGCGCACAACTAGAGGGGGCTGTCCTCATTCTTCATTCAGCCCACATCTCCTCCTCCTCCCTCACTCCTAGCCGAACATACAAGTATTTGGAGGAAGAAAGAAAAGCTTTGATCACTCATCTTCCCTCACCTCTCAAAACCGTGGCCTATACCACCAAGTAAGTGTGAGTTTCCTTTCTCTTTTCCCCTCACTGTCCAGCCTTGGTACTCACCTTGGGAGCTGTCCAAGTTGTTCTCCTCACCATATATGCGCATAGATCACCTCCTAGGAAGTGTGGACTTGTTGTTGGTAGAACTAGAAAGGTGTGGTGTGTGAGCAAGGAGTGTGTGCAACAAGAGGTAAGCCTAGAACTTAGACCTCTTTCATGGTGTGTAATCATGTGTGTTCTTGAATGCCTCTTTGAATATGTTTTGTTTTGGGATTCTTGAATGAGTATGGTAAAGGAATAAGGATGGAGCTATTTTATGATGATTGGTATGCATGATATAATGGAATGAAAGTCCCATGGTGATGTTTGAGTTAATGCCACTATTTTGGAATGAATATGCCACTGTTTGAGAATATATATATGCCACTGTTTCTCTATGAATGTGCCACTGTTTGAGGATGAATAGGCCACTGTTTCAGTTTTACAAGAGCACCATCTTGATGCCACTGTTTTGTATGAAAGTGCCACTGTTTTGAGAATGCAAATGCCACTGTTTCGGTTGGACAAGATCACCATTTTAATGCCACTGTTTCTGCACACAATCCCCACTGTTTTAGTGCTTCACATGCCACTGTTTCTGCATAAAACACTTACTGTTTTAGTCCATTATGTGCCACTGTTTCTGCATAAAACACTTACTGTTTTAGTCCATTATGTGCCACTGTTTCTGCATAAAAACACTCACTGTTTTAGTCCATTATATGCCACTGTTTCTGCATAAAAACACTCACTGTTTTAGTCCATTATGTGCCACTGTTTCTGCATAAAAACACTCACTGTTTTAGTCCATTATGTGCCACTGTTTCTGCATAAAAACACTCACTGTTTTAGTCCATTATGTGCCACTGTTTCTGCATAAAACGCTCACTGTTTTGATGTCACATATGTCACTGTTTTGCACCAAAAATACTCACTGTTTTAGTACTTAAGGAGCCACTGTTTCTGCATAAATAACCACCGTATTGATGTTCGAACCCCACTATGTATGCTCACTGTTTTAATGTCCAAAAATCATGATTTATGCCACTGTTTTAATCACCATTTATGCCACTGTCTTAATGTTCAAAAATCTCTCTTTATGCCACTGTTTTGATGTGCAAATACCTCTACCTATGTCACTGTTTCATGTTCAAAATGCAACCATTCATGCCACTGTTTTGATGCACAAATAACACTATTTATGCCACTGTTTTGAGGTTCAAATGCCATTGACAATGTCACTGTTTTAACATTCAAATACCACTGTTTCTGCCACTGTCTAAAGCCACTGTTCTGCCACTGTTTTGAGGTCCAAAATGTCACTGTTTCTGTTTTAAAATGGTCACTGTTTTTCTGCTGTAAAACGTCACTGTTTCTGTCCACTGTTTTTAAGTAAAACGTCACTGTTTCTGTCCACTGTTTTTAAGGAAAAAGTCACTGTTTCTGCTCACTGTTTTAAGAACAAACGTCACTGTTTTCTGCTGTAAAACACTGCTGTATGCTCACTGTTTCTCTGCTGTAAAACACTGCTGTATGCTCACTGTTTTTCCACTGTAAAACGCTGCTGTATGCTCACTGTTTTTCCACTGTAAAACGCTGCTGTATGCTCACTGTTTTCCACTGTAAGACACTGCTGTATGCTCACTGTTTTCCACTGTAAGACACTGCCGTATGCTCACTGTTTCTGCTGTAAATAGCCACTGTAAATGATTGGTTGTAATTGATTTAGGTGCGCTTAAGAAGTGAGATACTTCGCTGCTGTTTGGTATTATTTAAGGCACGCAAAGGTAAGTGTCAGGCGATATTGCCTAATGTGACTATTGACTACTGGTATAAAATTGTGACATGATGCTCCATATTCCGTAAAAGTGTTATGTTCCATTATGATGAAAGGAAACTGCCAAAAATGTGCCGTGATGGCTATATGATTATGAGGTAAAGACGTTATGTGGCAGCATAACGCATATGAAAAATATATGTGCCGTGATGGCTATATGAAAGGTATATAAGCATGCACCTTGCATCATACCGCATTTTTACGCTTTGTGTGTGAAAGCATAGCATGACATGCATGTATCAAGATCATATAGGCTTTGTTTTAGAATAGTTATGTACAGGACCATGTGTTTGAGCAAGCATCATATAGGCATCCCCAAGGTACCGGGGTATGGGACACTTGGCATCAGTCCGCATAGGCCCACAGTTGGAATCCACATGGAGCTCAGGTGCCAAGGGATATTTGATTCCACTGTGAAGTGCGCGCACGACGGTGCTAAAAGCGCAAAGGAAAGGCGTTATATACGCAATATATGAATATGATGAAAAGGAAAGGCGTTATATGCGCTATATATATGAATATGATGAAAAGGAAAAAGGAAAAGGAACAAGGATATGTTGAAGTGACTGTTTATGATTTTGTGCCTAGTTAATACTGTTATATTACTGGTTTTGTTGCCACACTACTGGGATTATTCTCACCCCTTCGGGGCTGCTATTTTTCCAAAATGGCAGGAGGACGTAAAAGCATTTGAAGGAGTGATGTTTTGCTGTTGCTTGCTGATGCATGGATTATCACTGTTGCTGTTTTGATTGATTGGATGACTGTAATGATCAATATTTTGGTACTCTTGGATGACTGTAGACTTTATCATCTCTATTTTATCTTGAACTTTTATGAACAGCGGCTATTTTGGAAAACGTTTGTGAAAGGACTTTTTGAAAGACTTATGTGCTGAAATTTTTACAGTGCACCTTACGGGTGGTGTTTTTATGAGCAAACGAACTCCGATTTACTATTATTTTATATGCACGCGAAGCCCCAAACGTGCTCTTTCTAAATCACTTGAAATATTTTTTTTATCGTCCAAACAGAAGTGATAAGAAACTCGAAACGTCTTACAGATTGTATATTGCTATGAGGATTTTTGTTATCTCATGTGATGTTAACGACTCTAATTCCGCTTAGCAAACGACTCTCTTGGATGCATACAAGGGAGGGCGTTACAATCCGTTTTCGACGGAATACATTTTCCGTCAAAAAATTTCGACCTAATCCATTTTCCGTCGAAAAACTTCACAAAATCAATTTCTTTTGCATTTATTTTATTCATCCATGTTCGAAGGAATTTACTTTCCGTCAAAAATCTTCGACGGAATCCATTTTCCGCCAAAAATCTTCACAAAATCAATTTCTTTTGCATTTATTTTATTCATCCATTTTCGACGGAATTTGTTTTCCGTCGAAAAACTTCACAAAATCAATTTCTTTTGCAATTATTTTATTCATCCATTTTCGACGGAATACATTTTTCGTCAAAAATGTTCGACGGAATCCATTTTTCATCGAAAAACTTCATAAAATCAATTTCTTTTGCATTTATTTTATTCATCCGTTTTTGACGGAATTTGTTTTTCGTTGAAAAACTTCAGAAAATCAATTTCTTTTGCATTTATATTATTAATCCGTTTTCTATGGAATTCATTTGCCGTCAAAAATTTTCGACGGAATCCATTTTCCGTCAAAAATCTTCTACGGAATCCATTTTCAGTCGAAAATCTTCTCAAAACCAATTTCTTTTGCATTTATTTTATTCATCCGTTTTCGACGGAATTTGTTTTCCGTCGAAAAACTTCACAAAATCAATTTATCTTGCATTTATTTTATTCATCCGTTTTCGACGGAATACATTATTCGTCAAAAATCTTCGACGGAATACATTTTGCGTCGAAAAACTTGATAAAATCAATTTCTTTTGCATTTATTTTATTCATCCGTTTTCGACGGAATACATTTTTCGTCAAAAATCTTCGACGAAATAAATTTTGCGCCGAAAAACTTGATAAAATAAATTTCTTTTGCATTTATTTTATTCATCCATTTTCGACGGAATTCATTTTCCGTCAAAATTCTTCGACGGAATACAATTTTCGTCGAAAAACTTGATAAAATCAATTTCTTTTGCATTTATTTTATTCATCCGTTTTCGACGGAATTCATTTCCGGTCAAAAATCTTCGACGCAATCCATTTTCCATCAAAAATCTTCTACGAAATTCATTTTTCGTCGAAAAACTTCAAAAAATCAATTTCTTTTGCATTTATTTTATTAATCCGTTTTCGACGCAATTCTTTTTCCGTCGAAAAACTTCACAAAATCAATTTCTTTTGCATTTATTTTATTCATCCGTTTTCGAAGGAATACATTTTCCGTCAAAAATTTTCGACCTAATCCACTTTCCGTCAAAAAACTTCACAAAATCAATTTCTTTTGCATTTATTTTATTCATCCATTTTCGATGGAATTTATTTTCCGTCAAAAATCTTCGACGGAATCCATTTTCCGTCAAAAATCTTCACAAAATCAATTTCTTTTACATTTATTTTATTCATCCGTTTTCGACGGAATTTGTTTTCCGTCGAGAAACTTCACAAAATCAATTTCTTTTGCATTTATTTTATTCATCCATTTTCGACGGAATACATTTTTCGTCAAAAATGTTCGACGGAATCCATTTTTCATCGAAAAACTTCATAAAATCAATTTTTTTTGCATTTATTTTATTCATCCGTTTTTGACGGAATTTGTTTTTCGTCGAAAAACTTCAGAAAATCAATTTCTTTTGCATTTATTTTATTAATCAGTTTTCGATGGAATTCATTTGCCGTCAAAAATTTTCGACGGAATCCATTTTCCGTCAAAAATCTTCTACGGAATCCATTTTCAGTCGAAAAACTTCACAAAATCAATTTCTTTTGCATTTATTTTATTCATCCATTTTCGACGGAATTTGTTTTCCGTCGAAAAATTTCACAAAATCAATTTGTTTTGCATTTATTTTATTCATCCGTTTTCGACGGAATACATTTTTCGTCAAAAATCTTCGACGGAATACATTTTGCGTCGAAAAACTTGATAAAATCAATTTCTTTTGCATTTATTTTATTCATCCATTTTCGACGGAATTCATTTTCCGTCAAAAATCTTCGACGGAATACAATTTTCTTCGAAAAACTTGATAAAATCAATTTCTTTTGCATTTATTTTATTCATCCGTTTTCGACGGAATTCATTTTCTGTCAAAAATCTTCGACGGAATACATTTTCCATCAAAAATCTTCTACGAAATTCATTTTTCGTCGAAAAACTTCAAAAAATCAATTTCTTTTGCATTTATTTTATTAATCCGTTTTCGACGCAATTCTTTTTCCGTCGAAAAACTTCACAAAATCAATTTCTTTTGCATTTATTTTATTCATCCGTTTTCGACGGAATACATTTTCCGTCAAAAATCTTCGACCGAATCCATTTTCCGTCGAAAAACTTCACAAAATCAATTTCTTTTGCATTTATTTTATTCATCCGTTTTCGATGGAATTCATTTTCCGTCAAAAATCTTCAACGGAATCCATTTTCCGTCAAAAATCTTCACAAAAACAATTTCTTTTGCATTTATTTTATTCATCCGTTTTCGACGGAATTTGTTTTCCGTCGAAAAACTTCACAAAATCAATTTCTTTTGCATTTATTTTATTCATCCGTTTTCGACGGAATACATTTTCGTCAAAAATGTTCGACGGAATCCATTTTTCATCGAAAATCTTCATAAAATCAATTTCTTATGCATTTATTTTATTCATCCATTTTCGACAGAATTCATTTTCCGTCAAAAATCTTCGACGGAATCCATTTTCCGTCGAAAAACTTCACAAAATCAATTTCTTTTGCATTTATTTTATTCATCCGTTTTCGAAGGAATTCATTTTCCATCAAAAATCTTCGACGGAAACCATTTTCCATCAAAAATCTTCTACGGAATCCATTTTTCGTCGAAAAACTTCATTTTCGACGGAATTCATTTTCCGTTAAAAATATTCACAAAATCAATTTCTTTTACATTTATTTTATTAATCCGTTTTCGACGGAATACATTTTTCGTCGAAAAACTTGATAAAATCAATTTCTTTTGCATTTATTTTATTCATCAGTGTAACGCCCTCCCTTGTATGCATCCAAGAGAGTCGTTTGCTAAGCGGAATTAGAGTCTTTAACGTCACATAAGCTACTATAGAATTCTTAATCAAGACTTCAAAGTCCGAAAAGCGTTTCAAAATTCTTATCACCTCTGTTTGGACGATAAAAAATATTTCAAGTGATTTAGAAAGAGCACATTCTTATTCGTTTGCTCATAAAAACACCACCCGTAAGGTGCACTGTTAAAAATTCAGCACTTAAGACATTCCAAAAATTCCTTTCGCAAACGTTTTCCCAAAACAGCCGCTGTTCATAAAAGTTCAAGGTAAAATGGAGAGGATAAAGTCTACAGTCATCCAAGAGTATCAAAATATTAAGCATTACAGTCATCCAATCAATCAAACAGCAACAGTACAAGTCCATTCATCAGCAAGCAACAACAAACATCACGTCTTCAAATGCTTTTACGTCCTCCTGCCATTTAGGAAAATAGCAGCCCCAAAGGGGTGAGAATAATCCCAGTAGTGTGGCAACAAAACCAATAATATAACAGTATTAACTAGGCACAAAATCATAAACAGTCACTTCAACATATCCTTGTTCCTTTTCCTTTTTCCTTTTAATCATATTCATATATATTGCGTATATAACGCCTTTCCTTTGCGCTTTTAGCACCGTCGTGCGCGCACTTCACAGTGGATATCATATACTCCTGGCACCTGAGCTCTGTGGATTCCAACTGTGGGCCTATGCGGACTGATGCCAAGTGTCCCATACCCTGGTACCTTAGGGATGCCTATATGATGCTTGCTCAAACACATGGTCCTGTACATAACTATTCTAAAAAGCAAGGCCTATATGATCTTGGTACATGCATGCCATGCTATGCTTTCACACACAAAACGTACAAAAATGCGGTATGATGTAAGGTGCATGCTTATATACTTTTCATATAGCCATCACGGCACATATACTTGTCATATACGTTATGCTGCCACATAACAACTTTACCTCATAATCATATGGCCATCACGGCACATTTTTATAGCCATCACGACACATATTTGGCAGTTTTCTTTCATCATAAGGAACATAATTATTTTACGGAGTATGGAGCATCATGTCACAACTTTATACCAGTAGTCAATAGTCACATTAGGTAATATCGCCTGACACTTACCTTGTGTGCCTTAAACAATACCAAACAGCAGCGAAGTATCTCACTTCTTAAGCGCACCTAAATCAATTACAACCAATCATTTACAGCGGCGATTTACAGCAGAAACAGTGAGCATACAGCAGCGTTTTTACAGTAGAAACAGTGAGCATACGGCAGCGTTTTACATTAGAAACAGTGAGCATACAGCAGCATTTTACAGCAGAAAACAGTGACGTTTGTTCTTAAAACAGTGAGCAGAAAACAGTGAGTTGTTCTTTAAAACAGTGAGCAGAAAACAGTGACGTTTTCCTTAAAAACAGTGGGCAGAAACAATGACGTTTTACAGCAGGAAAACAGTAGCACCTTACAGCAGAAACAGTGACCATTTTCAAACAGAAACAGTGGCACTTTGGACATCAAAACAGTGGCAGAACAGTGGCATCAAACAGTGGCAGAAACAGTGGTATTTGAACGTTAAAACAGTGACATAAGTAGTGGTATTTGCATATCAAAACAGTGGCATGAATGGTAGCATTTGAACATTAAAACAGTGACATTAGTGGTGATATTTGCACATCAAAACAGTGGCATTAGTAGTGATTTTTGAACATTTAAACAGTGGCATAAATAGTGATTTTTGGACATTAAAACAGTGGCATAAATAGTGATTTTTGAGCATTAAAACAGTGGCATAAATAGTTGTGTTTGGACATCAAGATGGTGATTATTTTATGCATAAACAGTGGCACATTAAGTACTAAAACAGTGAGCATTTTATGCAGAAACAGTGGCATGTGAGGCACTAAAACAGTGAGCATTTTATGCAGAAACAGTGGCATGTGAGGCACTAAAACAGTGAGCATTTTATGCAGAAACAGTGGCATGTGAGGCACTAAAACAGTGAGCATTTTATGCAGAAACAGTGGCATGTGAGGCACTAAAACAGTGAGCATTGTGTGCAGAAACAGTGGCATCAAAATGTTGATCTTGTCCAACCGAAACAGTGGCATATTTATCCTCAAAACAGTGGCACTTTTATACAAAACAGTGGCATCAAATCAAGCATAACCATGAGACTTTCATTCCATAACTTAAGCATACAAGTCATCATCAAATAGCTCCACCATTATACTTTCACCATGCTCATTCTTGAATCCAAAACAAAATAGAATCAAGGAGACATCTCATGCACACACATGGTTACACACAATGAAAGGAGTCTAAGTTCTAAGCTTACCTCTTGTAGCACACACTTCTTGGTCAAGGATCACACACCACACCTTCTAGCTTTACTACACCACAAGTTCACCCTTCCTAGGAGATGGCTTGTGCGCAAACAATGGTGAGGAGAACACTTTGGACAGCTTCCAAGAGTGAGGAACTAGGCTGGACAGTGAGGGAAAAGAGAAGAAAAAGCTTGCACTTGCTTGATGTTTTAGGCCACGGCTTTGAGAGTGTGAGGGAGGTGAGTTACCAAATTTTTTCTTTCTCCTATGGTTCCTACAATACACGGCTAGAGAGGTGAGGAGGAGGAAGGAAGTTGGCTGCACTTGTAAAGTGAGGACAGCCCTCTTGTGCGCACCACTTAAAGGGAAAGTGAGGAGAGGTTGGTGTTAGCATATGGGTGTCCTAGAGACAATCTTTTGATTAAATAAAGGACACTAGATGTAGAACTTTATTTGTCGCAAATAAATGTAAGCACTATTTATTCAGTTTCATATTGTGTCTCGATATTATTGTTAATATTATATGAATGAACTGGATAAACCCCTTGGAATAGAACAGGTATCTCTTGAGTATCTGTGATAAGATCACGATCATGAGGATTCAAGGATATTGCATGTCTATTCCTAATTATATGTTCCTAGTCTAGAGACACTGAGTTTGGGGATCAGTGATCTCGAGTAAAGACTAGTACGACTTATCTACTTGTATATGGATACAAGGTAAAGACCTCATGAGCTGCAGATATGGAGATATCTTAGCTAAAGTCGTGGGTGGACCTATAAGAGTATAGCTCGCACTGAACAGACCCAAAAAGAGACTCTATGAGGAAATCTCACAGATAGTGTCATTAGAGTAATCTCTTTATGTTTGGGTGTGTCTTTCCTTAGACCAAAAGTTATTACCTAGACTGTGTTCTTGAAGGCATGTTTTGATTGTATACCTCGTCTGCCTGAAACATGGAGACTCATAGGTATACTGTTGGGCGTGTCCTTAAAGGGCACAGGGCTAGGGTAATAAGCTGAAGGAATTCGTCAAATCTCTGTGAGAGATTAGGTTATCTGTAAACCGGAGAAATCGGGATGACATTTACAGGGACTCGGGAATCTATGCATAGTAAAAGAGATCATGAGATGATCTGCCTTTAGAGTCAGTAAATTGAAGATTCCCTATTTCGAATAAAGCTTACCCAAAACCGCAGGGGTTGATACATTTCCTTACCCTAGGTTAATGGGAAGATAACCGAGACGAAGGGAAATACATACGGTAACCAAATATGTGCAATAGGATGATCAAGTCATTAATCTGACTAGTTCTGGGGCAACAAAGCATTGCTAGTGCTCTGTGTTGTCATTAATCGGGTTGTGGGCTTGTTGGGCCCAAGCCCAGTTATGTCAGTAGCTAAGTTGGACCTAATGGGTCACACACTAACACCTTGTAGTTATGATGGACTAGCTTTAAAGGTATTGGGCCTAATAATGTTATTAGCCCAAGAAGTTGTTTGGAAGCCCACCTAAATGGGTGGGTGGTGCATGGAGTTTAGTAATGGGCTTGGATAGTCCAAGCCATTACTAATTAATTTAATTAGTTAAATTAATAATCAAATATTTGAATTTCGAATTTTGAATTTGAAATTTGAATTTTGAAATTTGAATTTAGAATTTGAATTTCGAAATTCGAATTTTGAATTTGAAATTTGAAATTTGAAATTTGAATTTTAAAATTTGAATTTGAATTTGAATTTTGAAATTCGAATTTTGAATTTAAAATTTGAAATTTTGAATTTTGAATTTTGAATTTGAATGTTTGAACGTTTGAATTCAAGTGTTTGAATTCGAATTTGAATTGGTTTTGAAAATTTGTTTCATAACAAAAGGATAAGACAGGATCTTATTGGAGCATATTCCTTGGATGAAGAAGCATCTTTGGAGGCTCTCCCTAGGCTGTTTGGTGCATCACTTTTAAGTGATAAGAGTGTTATCTTATCACTTAAAACAAACCTCCATTCAGATTTGGTGGTTGAGGGAATCAGTGGGTAAGTTGATTCAAATTTTGAATGCAACTGCTCAATGTATTTGGACCCTTTATAGGGCTGAATTATGCGCATGAAAACTATATACTATATGATAGTTTATGAATTTAAGTTTAAATTAATTTGAATTTAAATTCATGTGGATAAGATTGGAGGTTGTTGGCAAAGTTTGTTTTGCAACAGCTCCACCTTATCACACTGTTTCATGCATAACTTTCAAAGAAATTTGAAAGTTTGTTTTTCATTTTGAATGAATGAATTCCCTCCTCCTCTCCAAAGGGTGCGCATAAATAGACATGTTCCTCACCTTAGGTTTATTTGGAAAACCAAGCCAACTCTCCTCCTCTATGCACCATTCTGTAGGGTAGCTCAGTACACCTTTCCAAACAGGATACCTAGCCTCCACCCTCACCACTTGTGCGCATAGCAAGCCTCATTGTGGTGTTCATCTGGTGGCTTTCAAGAAAGTGTTCTTGCATCATAGACGAACGGTGGTGTGGATCACCATTAGAGGGTTTGAACCCTTCAAGCCTGACATCTCATCTCCCTGACTGATCAGGCCAAAACAAGGTAACATCATGCTGTCTTAAAGCATGAATCTATGAGTGCATGTATGTTCCGCAGTAAAATTTTTGTTTTACACCTTACATGCATCGGCCTTCAAAGGCCAGTTTACTTTCAAGTGGTATCAGAGCCTGGTTGCTTTACCATCGACGGGTGATGGTACCTTGTTTGTGAAAAGAGTCTTTCACAGTCAAAAATCTTTAAAGGGTTAAAGTTTAAATTCTGCATGTGGATTTTGAATCACAAATCCTTTAAAGTGTTAAAGTTTTTGTTTTTATGAACATAAAAATTTGATTCTGTGTTCATAAAACATTATGCATCATGGTTTAGTTTCTTTTCTTTATGAAAGTTCTAAAAGGAACACCCTTTTTGAAAGGGTAGATTCGGCCATGGAGGGTACTAAGAGTACCTTGAATGATTTCTTATTTTTCTCCATGAATTGTGTCATGTTTATATGCATGAAATTTTGTGACAAATTTATCATATAGTTACCTATATGATTCGGCCATGTAGGGATATATGGCTACATGCATGGTTTAATTTTGTTTTCTTTGAGAAAGAATTAACAAAATTTGAATTGAAATTGTTTTTAAATTCGGCCAATGAGAAATTTAAGATTATGAATCTTGATGTTATTTTGATGTTTAAATGTTAAATGTCAAAATACATGTGAAAATGTTATGTGATAATATAATGTTTGTGTTTGCAAGTTTTGAACTTTTCAGGTACAAACAGGAAGGGGATGGTCATGGTGCCCGGATTTGAATTTTTTTTGAATTTTAAATTTATGTGTAATCGCGCATTTTAATTTACAAGTATATTTGTAATTTAAATTTTGTAATTTTGTTCCTCCAAAGTGTTATGGAGTTTCTTTAATTATTTGTAATTAGAGAAATAGGCTAGTGGCGTATAGACGACAAGCGGCCGTTGCTTAAAGAAGCAAAAAGGACAAAAGCGCGAGCACCATGGCTATCTCAATATAAACTGTTTATATGTATGTGTGATTAGAACGTCTAGTATGCATAAATTGGGCAAATCGTGTTTGTATGGTTATTATGTTTGTCCAATAACGACTAGTGTATACCGATAGATGTTTGACATAGGTAACGACTAGCATGATAACTTACAATATGCGTTTGATGGGACCTAATTAACCCCAAGATAAAAGGAACCCTTAAAAGGAATAAATAATTAAGCATATGATTATCTCCCACCACCAATGCTACTCAAAACTCTTCTACGTAGTGGTGCTCCACAACTCAGTTGGGACCCACTATTTCGTTGGGCTAGAGTAGTGTTTGAAGTGTAAGACACTTAGGGTGCTGGTTTAATGCTTAACTAAGACATAAGTTGCAGGCACAGCCGGACTTATGTGCTTAGGGTAATGGTGCTAGGTTGGTTGCATGAGATGCACCACTAAGTGACAAAGAGTTGTCAACCTAAAGTTAAGAGAGGGTATGAGATACTGTTGATAAAGATCAACCCTTTATTTAAATTAATCTTGCGGTCTCAGACGGAGGTTAAAATAAATAATCGCACTCTTAAACCCACTAAGGTAAAATCTAAAGTAGATTAACCCTAAGTCAAAAGGAAGGGTCATTGACTTAGATAAAATAGTGGGAGGGGCAAATTATTTCAAGTCTTTAATAATTTGCTTTTAACTACATAACCGTATATTAACTAAAACTATCTTTACATCCTTTTCAGCTTATAGTATGACTAATCCACTGTCACTGCGTTCAATACTCGATACGAATAAACTGACCGGTTCGAATTTTATGGACTGGTATCGGAACCTAAGAATAGTTCTAAGGGCCGAAAAGATTGCCTACGTTTTAGATGCTGTAATACCCGTAGCTCCACGGGAAGGGGAAGAAGGGTTTGCGGAATTTGATTTCGTAACCCATCAACAGCACTTGGATGACAATGTGATGGCAGTATGCATCATGTTGGCATCCATGTCGCCTGAACTGCAAAAGCAGCATGAGCATATGGATGCTCCCTCTATTATCGTACATCTCAAGGAGTTGTATGATATTAAAGGCAGGCATGAGAGGTATGAGGCCTCAAGAGAACTGTTCTCTTGTAGGATGACTGAGAGCATGTCTGTTGCCAGCCATGTTCTCAAGATGATCGGGCTGATTGAGAAGCTAGGAAACCTAGGCTTCATCATGGACGCCGAGCTAAGTAATGACTTAGTCCTCACCTCACTTCCACCTTCCTTCAGTCAATTCATCATGAATTACAATATGCATGGGATGCAAGTGAGCTTGCCTGAGTTGTTAAGCATGTTAACAACAGCTGAAGTGTCTATCAAGAAGGATAGGACACAGGCTCTTTTGATTGGTGGGCCTAGCAAGGCCAAGGGAAAGGGTAAGGAGCCTGCAAAAGGTGACCCCCTTAAGCCCAAAGGAAAATCCAAGAAGAAGAAGGGCAAGAAGAAGGGTAAGAAGGCACCTAAGGACAAGGGTGATGCTGAGTGCTTCCATTGTGGCAAGAAAGGCCACTGGAAGAGGAATTGTCCAGACTACCTGAACAATGTGAAGGACAAGAAGCATGGTGATGCTTCTGCCTCAGGTATTTTCATGATTGAGATAAATTATTCTTATGCTAATCCATCCTCATGGGTATTAGATACCGGGTGTGGTTCTCATATCTGCAATATGTTGCAGGTACTTAGGAGCCCAAGGAGATTGGATAGAAACGAGGTGGATCTCCGCGTTGGTAATGGAGCAAGAGTTGCTGCTCATTCAGTTGGAGATGCTGACCTTATTTTGCCTACGGGCCTTTTACTGCATTTGAATAATTGTCTTTATGTTCCGCAAATTTCTAGAAACATTATTTCAATTTCTTGTTTAGAACAAGATGGATATACTTTCAGTATTAGGAATGGTACTTTTTCTATCATTTTGAATGATATGGTTTACGGTACTGCTTCTTTAATAAATGGATTGTATGTGTTGGAAATGGGAAATGAAGTGCTCAATATAGATGTGAAACGACCTAGGACGGATAATCAATCTTATCTTTGGCACTGTAGACTAGGGCACATAAATGAAACAAGATTGTCTAGGATGCATAGAGATGGATACCTGGACTCCATGGATTTGGAATCCTATGGACAGTGTGAATCTTGTCTAGCTGGGAAAATGATTCAACAAAAGCCCAAAGGGCTTGAGAGTCATAGGGCTAGTGAGTTATTAGAACTCATTCATACTGATGTATGTGGCCCAATGTCTATTGAGGCTAGAGGTGGATATTCTTATTTCATTACCTTTACAGATGACAAATCAAGATTTGGGTATATATACCTAATGAGATATAAATCTGAAGCTTTTGAAAAGTTCAAAGAGCTTAGGAATGAGGTGGAGAAACAGCGTGGCAAGATGATTAAGACATGACGATCAGATCGTGGTGGTGAATATTTGAGCCACGAGTTTCAGGGTTATCTGAGAGAAAATGGAATTCTCTCACAATTTACCGCTCCTTACACACCACACCAAAACGGTGTCTCCGAAAGGAGAAACAGGACCTTGTTAGACATGGTTAGGTCTATGATGAGTGAGACTCAACTTCCAAAATCGTTTTGGGGATATGCCTTAGACACAGCGGCATACCTTCTAAATAGGGTACCGTCTAAATCTGTTCAGACCACACCATATGAGATATGGAGTGGTAGAGACCCAACCTGAGTTACCTCAGGGTATGGGGATCGCCAGCTTATGTCAAAGCGTTGACATCAGACAAGCTTAGTGCTAAGAGTACTAAATGTCTATTTGTGGGGTATCCTAAAGGTACTAAGGGATACTACTTCTACTCCATGGAAGAACACAAAGTGTTTGTTTCAAAGAATGCTGAGTTCCTTGAGAAGGATTTGATCTCTCAAGGAGGCAGTAGGAGTAAGATTGATCTTGAAGAAGTGCAAGATCCACAAGAACAGATTGAGGAACCCGAGTCTGCTCCGCAGGCGACGTTCTCCAATGGAGAAGTAAACACACAACTCCGTAGACCTACGAGGGTCATCCATCCACCTGAAAGGTACGGGTTTGTGATTGAGAATCAGCAAACTGTTGAGGATGATGAACCAAGTAACTACGAGGAGGCAGTCAAAGATGTTGACTCCTCAAAATGGCTTGAAGCCATGGAATCTGAAATGGATTCGATGTATCAGAACAAGGTATGGACCTTGGTTCCTAAACCACAAGGAATAGTTCCTATTGGTAATAAATGGGTCTTTAAAAGAAAGACTGATGCAGATGGCAACGTTCAGACCTACAAAGCTAGGTTGGTGGCGAAAGGGTATCGTCAAAGACAAGGAGTTGACTATGATGAAACTTTTTCACCAGTTGCCATGATCAAATCTATTAGGATCATGCTTGCAATAGCAGCATACCACGACTATGAAATTTGGCAAATGGATGTCAAGACCGCCTTCTTGAATGGGTTCTTGAAGGAGGAAGTGTACATGACACAACCTGAAGGCTTTGAAAACAAAGATCAGGTGCATATGGTATGCAAACTACAAAGGTCAATATATGGGCTAAAGCAAGCATCAAGGAGTTGGAATATACGTTTTGATGAAGTCGTTAAGAGTAACGGTTTTATCAAGAACGAGGATGAACCTTGTGTTTACAGAAAGGTAAGTGGGAGTAATTTCGTCTTCCTAGTGCTTTATGTAGATGACATATTGCTAATAGGAAATGACATCCCCACATTAAAAATAACGAAAGAGTGGCTTTCAGAAAACTTTACCATGAAGGATTTGGGAGAGGCAGCCTTTATACTCGGTATAAAGATCTATAGAGATAGATCCAAGAGGCTGCTGGGTTTATCTCAATCCACGTACGTTGACAAGATGCTAAAGAGGTTTAGCATGGAAGGGTCGAAAAGGGGTTTTCTTCCTGTCAGTCATGGGGTACACCTATCAAGGGCTATGTGTCCTAAGTCACAGCCTGAGAAGGATCGCATGAGTGGAATTCCATACGCTTCGGCTATTGGATCCATCATGTATGCCATGATATGTACGAGACCAGATGTCTCATATGCTTTAAGCATTACGAGCAGATACCAGTCAGACCCTGGAGAGGGTCACTGGACGGCAGTCAAAACCATCCTTAAATACTTAAGAAGAACTAAGGATGCGTTTCTGGTCTATGGTGGGGTTAATGAGTTAACAGTGAAAGGATTCACTGATGCCAGCTTTCAGAGTGACAAAGATGACTGCAAGTCACAGTCAGGATTCGTATTCACCTTAAATGGTGGGGCAGTGTCTTGGAAAAGTTCCAAGCAGGAGACAACAGCAGACTCAACGACAGAGGCTGAATACATAGCTGCTTCAGAAGCAGCTAAGGAGGCAGTGTGGATCAAGAAGTTCATAAATGAACTAAGGGTGGTTCCAAGCGTGGATGAGCCCATACAGTTGCTTTGCGACAACACTGGAGCCATCGCGCAGTCAAAGGAACCTAGGTCTCATCAAAGATCTAAACACGTGCTCCGCAGATATCATTTGATTAGAGAAATCATTGATAGGAATGATGTAAAAATGGATTATGTTCCCACAGACGATAACCTGGCCGATTCTCTGACAAAGGCTGTTTCTCAGAGAAAACATGATAGTCATTATGAGGCTTTGGGCATACGACTTAGGTCTGATTGGCTCTAGGCCAAGTGGGAGCTTGTTAGCATATGGGTGTCCTAGAGACAATCTTTTGATTAAATAAAGGACACTAGATGTAGAACTTTATTTGTCGCAAATAAATGTAAGCACTATTTATTCAGTTTCATATTGTGTCTCGATATTACTGTTAATATTATATGAATGAACTGGATAAACCCCTTGGAATAGAACAGGTATCTCTTGAGTATCTGTGATGAGATCACGATCATGAGGATTCAAGGATATTGCATGTCTATTCCTAATTATATGTTCCTAGTCTAGAGACACTGAGTTTGGGGATCAGTGATCTCGAGTAAAGACTAGTACGACTTATCTACTTGTATATGGATACAAGGTAAAGACCTCATGAGCTGCAGATATGGAGATATCTTAGCTAAAGTCGTGGGTGGACCTATAAGAGTATAGCTCGCACTGAACAGACCCAAAAAGAGACTCTATGAGGAAATCTCACAGATAGTGTCATTAGAGTAATCTCTTTATGTTTGGGTGTGTCTTTCCTTAGACCAAAAGTTATTACCTAGACTGTGTTCTTGAAGGCATGTTTTGATTGTATACCTCGTCTGCCTGAAACATGGAGACTCATAGGTATACTGTTGGGCGTGTCCTTAAAGGGCACAGGGCTAGGGTAATAAGCTGAAGGAATTCGTCAAATCTCTGTGAGAGATTAGGTTATCTGTAAACCGGAGAAATCGGGATGACATTTACAGGGACTCGGGAATCTATGCATAGTAAAAGAGATCATGAGATGATCTGCCTTTAGAGTCAGTAAATTGAAGATTCCCTATTTCGAATAAAGCTTACCCAAAACCGCAGGGGTTGATACATTTCCTTACCCTAGGTTAATGGGAAGATAACCGAGACGAAGGGAAATACATACGGTAACCAAATATGTGCAATAGGATGATCAAGTCATTAATCTGACTAGTTCTGGGGCAACAAAGCATTGCTAGTGCTCTGTGTTGTCATTAATTGGGTTGTGGGCTTGTTGGGCCCAAGCCCAGTTATGTCAGTAGCTAAGTTGGACCTAATGGGTCACACACTAACACCTTGTAGTTATGATGGACTAGCTTTAAAGGTATTGGGCCTAATAATGTTATTAGCCCAAGAAGTTGTTTGGAAGCCCACCTAATAATTTAATTAGTTAAATTAATAATCAAATATTTGAATTTCGAATTTTGAATTTGAAATTTGAATTTTGAAATTTGAATTTAGAATTTGAATTTCGAAATTCGAATTTTGAATTTGAAATTTGAAATTTGAAATTTGAATTTTAAAATTTG
>JAVKPL010013930.1:0-120622 GCA_032173675.1 Gastrolobium villosum
TGAAAGGTATAATTTATATTGATAATATGGATATAGAAGTTTTGGTTGACTCGGGAGCTACACACACCTGTATGTCTGATTTTATGGCCGTTGGGCTAAACTTGCAAATGTACGACATTTCTCCTCCAATGAAAGTGGTGACTACTACTGGAGAGAAGTGTTACACATCAGTAATATGCAAGGATGTGGAATTTAAATATGAAGGCCGAGATTATGTGCTGGATTTTATTTGTTTGCCGATGATCAGTCTTCAAGTTATCTTGGGAATGGATTGGTTATCAAAGAACTGTGCTATGATAGACTGCTGTGGAAAAAGAATTGTGCTCTCTGCTGATGATTCTGCTACTAGTTCTTCCCCATATCTATCTGTGTTGCAGGTTAGAAAGGCTTTGAGGGCCGGGGCATTGGGATATGTCTTTGTGGGGGGTTTAGTGGGTGGAAGTCATGAGGAGATTGACAATATTCCCGTGGTGAAGGAGTTTGTGGATGTGTTTCCGGATGAGATTCCGCAGCTTCCACCTCACAGAGAGATTGAGTTCACCATTGATTTGTTGCCTGGTGTGGGACCCATTTCCCTGGCTCCATATCGGATGTCACCACCGGAATTAGCCGAGTTAAAGAAGCATATTGAGGAGCTTTCGGCTAAGCAATTTATTAGGCCTAGTGTGTCCCCGTGGGGAGCACCAGTGATATTTGTTAAGAAGAAGGACGGTAGCATGAGATTGTGCACTGATTACCGTCAGTTGAATAAGGTTACTATTAAGAACAAGTATCCCCTCCCTCGCATAGATGATTTGCTTGATCAGTTGAGGGGTGCTTGTGTATTTTCGAAAATTGATTTGAGGTCAGGTTATCATCAGATCCGAATTAAGCAGGAAGATATTCCGAAGACTGCTTTCCGATCTAGATATGGACATTATGAGTATCAGGTAATTCCATTTGGACTCACTAATGCTCCGGCGGTGTTTATGGATTATATGAATCGTATTTTCAAACCGTTTCTAGATCAATTCGTGATTGTGTTTATTGATGATATCCTGATATATTCCAAGAGTAAGGAAGAACATGAGGATCACTTGAGAACTGTGTTGCAAATCCTCAGAGACAAACAGCTGTATGCAAAGCCTTCTAAATGTGAATTTTGGCTTTCTCAAGTGCAATTTCTGGGTCACGTCATTTCTGCTGATGAGGTGGCGGTTGATCCTAATAAAATTGAGGCAGTTATTGATTGGGAAAGGCCTAAGACTGTGATTGAAGTAAGGAGTTTTCTGGGTTTAGCTGGTTATTACCGGAGGTTTATTAAAGGATTTTCGGAAATGGTTTTGCCATTGACCCGCTTGACCCGGAAGCATACTCCATTTATCTGGACGCATGAATACGAAGAATGTTTTCAGAAGATAAAGGAAAAGTTGACGACTGCTCCTGTGTTAGTACTACCTGATCCGGAAGGTGAATTTGAGTTGTACAGCGATGCTTCTAAAAAGGGATTGGGTTGTGTGCTGATGCAAGATAGGAGAGTGGTAGCGTATGCTTCGAGGCAATTGAAACCTCATGAAGAAAACTATCCGACCCATGACTTAGAGCTTGCTGCAATCGTTTTTGGATTGAAACAGTGGAGGCACTTCTTGTATGGAATGAAGTTTGTCATATTTAGTGACCACAAGAGCCTAAAGTACTTATTCGATCAAAAGGAGTTGAATATGAGGCAACGACGGTGGACTGAATTCTTAAAAGATTATGATTTTGAACTGAAATATCATCCCGGCAAGGCTAATGTTGTAGCGGATGCATTGAGCCGAAAGTCAGTGAGCATGGCAAGCATGATGATGAGAGATTTTGATGTAATCGAGAGGTTCAGAGATATGAAATTGTCTGAAGTCTTTCCAGGCAGAATTTGTGACATCGAAATTACAAGAGTTGAGAACGAAATGATGACAAAAATTAAAGATGCTCAGCTGCAAAATGAAAGTGCGAAACGACTAAAAGGTCAGAGTGGTGTATCCTGCAATGATGAGGGTATACTACTATATCAGGGTCGTATTGTTGTACCTAGACAGTTGACAGAGGAAGTGATGACAGAGGCCCATAGGGGTCAATTCACTGTCCATCCGGGAGCTACAAAGATGTATCAGGACCTTAAGATTAATTTCTGGTGGCCTGGTATGAAGAAAGATATTGCTGAATTTGTCTCCAAGTGTCTGGTATGTCAAAAGGTCAAGATTGAGCACCAAAAACCTTCTGGTATGTTGCAACAACTGGATGTTCCTGAATGGAAATGGGAAAGTATCTCCATGGATTTCGTAGTGGGGTTGCCGCGGACACGGGCTAGTTATGATTCTATTTGGGTAATTGTGGATAGATTGACAAAATCCGCACACTTTTTACCAGTTCGGATAGATTTCTCTGCTGAGAAATTGGCCAGGCTCTATGTGAAGGAGATTGTGAGGCTTCATGGGGTGCCTGAAAACATTGTTAGTGATCGGGACCCGAAGTTCACTTCTCGCTTCTGGGGAGCATTGCAGGAGGCTCTCGGCACTCAGTTGAGACTGAGTACTGCTTATCATCCACAGACGGATGGTCAGACTGAGAGGACCATTCAGACGTTGGAGGATATGTTGAGGGCTTGCACTCTGGAGCAGGGTATGGCATGGGATCGATACCTTCCACTGGTTGAGTTTTCATATAATAATAGTTTTCATGCTAGTCTGGGTATGGCTCCATACGAGGCCTTGTATGGTCGCAGGTGTAGGACACCTACTTGCTGGGCAGAGGTTGGAGACTCAGAGCGGTTTGGATTGGATTTTGTTCAGGAGACCACTGAACAAATCAAAATGATTAGGGATCGTCTGAAAAAGGCTCAAGATCGCCAAAAGAGTTATTATGATCTCAAGCATCGGCCTCTAGAGTTTGAGGAGGGAGATCATGTGTTTCTAAAATTGTCACCAGTTACGGGTGTGGGACGAGCCCTGGGAGTAAGGAAGCTGAGTCCTAGATTTATTGGACCCTATCAGATTCTACGTAGGGTAGGACCGGTTGCCTACCAGCTTGCCTTACCTCCTCAATTATCCAATATACATGATGTATTCCATGTTTCTCAGCTAAGAAAGTATGTAGCTGATCCTTCTCATGTGGTTCAACCTGATGACGTTAAGATTCGGGAAAATTTGAAGACTCCAATTGGACCACTGAAAGTACTCGAGCGGGATGAGAAGAGGCTGAGGAACAAATCTATTCCTATGGTGAAAGTCCAATGGGAAGGAAGGACACCTGAAGAGTCCACTTGGGAGCGGGAAGACGAGCTTCTCCGTCAGTATCCTGAGTTTAAGGACAGGTACGTTCTTGATTTTGCGGACAAAATCGCTAAAAGGTAGGGTGACTATAATAGCCCAAAATAATTAATTAGCAAAATACATGTGATTAGATAATTAAGCATGTATTAGTGAGTAAAAATAAGTAAATTCCCTTATAAAATTAATTGGGGTCACTTTTGAGGTAAAAAGTGTACTCTGTGAAAATTAAGGGGTATAAATGGGTGTAGACAAAAGTGCCCGAAATATAAAAATGGAAGTAGAAATATTCCTAGAAAAATATTCCAGACTGTTGGGTAAAGTTTGGTAATTTATGGAATTGAATAGATAGATGAACTAATACCCACTTAACCTGTGTTAAGTGGGAAGCCACTTAAAGGAGCCCTTATTTCCCCTCCCCTACCCGTGCAACAGAGAAAGAAGAAGGAAGAAAAGAAGAGAGAAAGAAGAAGAGAAAGGGAGAAGAGAAAAGAAAGAAGAAAACCTAGGGTGATCAAACCTTGATGGTTTTGGGTGATTCCAAAGCCTAAACCACTCCAAATCTTCCCCTCTTTCACAATCCTAGCTTGGGTCTTAGTGGGGAGTAGTGTGTTGTGAGATTCCTCCTCCCAAAGTCGCGACCCATTGGAGAAGTTGTGAGATTTGAGAGTTCCTACTTCCATGGAAGCTTGAGGAACCATCACCCCTTGATTATGCAACACTTGGTGGTAAGATTTCATCCTTTAAACTCTATTTTCATGAAGAATCCATGATTTAGGTTTTGGATGAATAATGTTTTGGGGCTTATGGTTATGTGAGTAAATGGGCTATGTTCTAGGAATATTGAGGCCTAGAGTATGTTGAGAAAAATGCTAGGAATGACATTTAATCGGTGAAAATAAGTTTATATAGTCATATGATTTTGTTTGGAAAATTACAAAATTATGCATTTGACTATGGTTTGGCTTATTGGTGTAATCAATGGTTTGGTTTGGGTTGATTGTTGATATTGTCCATGTGATGCTTAGGATTGAGGCATTTGGACCAACCGTGAATAACCAACCGTTGGAGCAAGCTATGGAGCTCGGTTAGCTCCTTGAAGTTAATGTTGTGTTGTGAAGATTGGTGAAGAACAAAGGTTTAGTTGGAAGCTTTGAGGTAAGCCTTCGGACCTTGGGTGTAATTCCCTTTATTGTTCCACCAAGCCCTGAACGGGTAATGGTGTGTTGTTGTATATAAATGCAATGAAATATTGTAATGCTTTGTTATACGTATTTGCATGCTTTGGTGTGACATAGGATGGTGTTTCCCTATGTTGGTATGTTGCATGACGATGCGTAAATCATACTTGGTAGTTTAGCTGGCCAGTAGGACTATTTGCATCTGAGTATCCTTAGGACAGCTCGAGAGCTCGAGGGATTTCTCCTGGAGATGTTGTGTACACTTGCATGGATATGTATTTGCTGCATTATTATTGTCATTGCTATTACACTGTTATTGAACTATGGGGTGGAGAGATGCTCCAAGGGCCCCTGGTTTGCTGGATATATTCGTATATCTCACCCCGTGTTGTTGGGGACCCCCTTTCAGGGAAGGATGCTGCAGGAGCCTCTGATGGCAAGTGGCCATATTTGAAGTAGTTGATACATGAAGAGTTTCATCATTGTGATTAAGCATGCCATTTTGTAGTTCCTATGTATAGGATTGTAAATGAAAGACAATTGTCATATGCATGCTATGTTTTAATTGGTTGGACTTAGCCTATGCTCATCCCCTTTGGTATCTCTTTTGTTGATGGGAGCCAATGAGTTGATCATAGTATTTTGTAGCTAAGTCCCATGATTTGTAATTGAAACTTGTAATCATGATGTAAGGTGGTAATTATTGGATACATGTATATATGATGAAATGATATGCATGCTTATCTTAGTGTATGAGTATCTAGAGAGACTAGAATTCATGTATTGAAAGGATTATATGATATAAATTAGGTGAAAGAAGACCTTTAGGTTGGAAAACCAATTAAAAACAAAGATACCCTGTCTTGTTCTCCAATTTTCATATCCTATACGATAGATTTGGACCCTTGTGTCTTGATGGAAGTTGTAGATATGTTTCTTAGCTTTCCATAGAGACCAAGATTGTGTAATTTGGATAAGTATAACTCAAGTTATGGTTAAAACACCACAAGTAGGTCAACTGCCCTGTTTTGGGTGCTTGCTCCTGACTGCCCACGCTCCGAGCGTGAGATTCACGCTATAAGCGTCAACCTTTCGGACTTCCCACGCTATGAGCGTGAGATCCACGCTATGAACGTGGGGGTCCTGGGGAATTCAGCATTCCATTTCGTAAAAATCTCATAACTTGGGCTACGGTGCTCCGATTTGAGCGCGGTTTGAGCCCACGCATAAATAATGAAAAATCCTATAATATAATGGACAAATGGAGACCCTAATAAATGAAATGAAAGTATGGTATTAAGCTTTAATTATTTCATTCCGCAATGTATTTTGGTTATGGTCACGCAATTGGGTAATTTTAATTCGGCCTGCTTTAAAAGAAAAATTTAACCGGATTTAATTGCACCAATTTGATTGTAACTGCGCTTAATATCATAAGTCAATGTTAACAAACCGGTTCTAGAACGGGGTGTTACAATTATATAGCTGATTATCTATCTAGAGCTATAACTAATTTTTTATTACACTTTTTAGATGAGACCGGGAAATCATCCTAGAGCAATTATGTATAATGAAGAACAGCAACAGCGTATCCTAGAACATAATCTTTATCAGAAGTAGAAGAGAAAACTATAATACCAGCCACAAACAGTTTAAATTCTAGAAATGTTAATCTCCAAATATATCCCAGTTCTAATGTATCTTTTAGACTTTTACTTTGGAACAACAATGCATTTTAGATAATTTATGGGTTTCATTTAATAAAGAACCTAAAGATATAAAGCATTTTATAGCAGCTATGAATGCTTTAGGATATCTTTTAATTTGAATCAAGAAAAGTTTCGTTTTTATGTTGTATTTGAAGGTAATAATCCTGAAGTTTTTAATTCTTGGATAGATGTTGCAGAGTCTACTAGAAATTTTAAAAACCCAAAATATAAAGGTTTCCATATAATAGAAGAAGCTTATTCTGCTGCGAGATCTTTCATAGGTCCTAATTTTCATGTCCATCCTTCACTCAGAAATTTTACTGAACCATTACCCTATCTTAAAGCCTCTAATAGTCAGACAAAAGTTGTATTCTGTGATCATTGTGAGATCCTAGCTAAAACAGTCAGAAATCTTAATGAAGAGAGAGAGACTTCTCAAACAGATATTTACATTACAACAAGAAGTAAATAATTTCCAGCAAAAGTTTTGTAACGGGTGAGATAGGTAATTGCTCCCTTCTGAGCAATCAAGAAGCTAGCATATAAGCAGGTTCTATGCCTTCGCAAGCTCAAACGGTGCTTGTTGATGAAAAAACAATTTTGTTAAAGGCTGTGGCCTTGCCAAAAAGCCAAGAAAAAATACTTTAGAAATATTAAAATGAAAAATAAAAGAGCTATTGAACGCACAAAAGGAGTTCAGACAACTAGTAGAATCTGAAAAAAGATAAAGAAGAAGACATATCTTCACCAGTTTCTGGAGACTCCATAGACATAATTGGAAAACAGAACATTGGGGACAAAGTATAGGCATCAGACCCTATAGTCTAGGCGTCAGATCCTATGGGAATTTTTCAGAAGAAAAGAAAGTGTTGGCAGCAATTATAACCACAGAATGTGTCAAGATAATCCTAAATAGTTACTGTCGGCAGGTCATTTTGTAAATTTAAGTGTCAGCAAGTGTATCTTTAAAAAAAAAAGGTGAAGTGGTTTTGTCAGGAATCCTTATTTTAAATCTGAAGTGACGATGGGGCCCAATGAGCTCCCGACTCAGAAAAGAAGAGATTTTTCATTGTATTTTAATTCCGTGTTTCAATTTCGGGTCTATGAATAGTCGTAGCATTCAGTTGTAAAAGGTAACGAGTGAAGCATGTGCAACCGTTATGTGTTTTAGAAAGTCATTTATTGAAAAGACAAGAAATAGATATAGATAATCTTGTAGAAGAATTTGATAAAAAATTAAAACCTATACAACCAAGACCTAAGAAACAAAAACAATCTTGTAGTTTTATAGTTTACAAAAACGAATAATACATCTTTTCCTGGAACTAGTAGAATTATTATAGATCAGCCCAGAAAAAGTACTAGTTTTAGATCACCTCTTGAAATATTTAATATTAAAAATAAAGATAAAATAAAATTAGAAGAAGAAATAGATATAGATAAGAACATAGAATAATTTAGGGAATCTGCTTTAAAAATATTAGAGCCGAAAAGATTATATGAAGTATGAAGATTTACTATGAACACGGGACTCTTTAGAAATTATTCAGAAGAACAAGTATCATGTGTAGGAGACCAAGTAGTAGTTTTAGACTGTATGAGTAAAAAGGCTAAAGAACAATTAAAGAAATCCCATAAAAATTATATGCAAACATGATTATTTATTATTGGAGTAAAAGGATTATTAAGAAGTAGAACTGGACGTAAAGTTTTAGTAACTCTTTTTGATAAAAGATAGGGTAAAGATGTACAAAGATCATTAATTTCTTTAACAGAAGTAGATTTAAATAATGATGTAGGACTTTTTTTACTGTACTCCTAATATGATACTACCTATAAAAGACTTTTGTAAAAGTATTAAAATAGGAATTCAAACTAAAGGATTTGAAGATTCATAAGTGGTAGTAATTTAGTAGTTACAATAGGATTTATAGGTAAAACAATGCAAAATATAAGCATTATTATAAAGTAAGAATAAATGATGTAATATAATATGGGATTAAAGTATCTGCTGTAACTTTATATAAGAATATCTGTTGTTCAGCTAAACTACACCGTTTTGGTCTTTTTCTTTTAAATCAAATTGCTTATCGTTGACCTCGTTCTGCTGCCTTTTCTGTTTCTTCTTTCATAAACGATGTCTTCGTCTCTCTAGCACTGAATTTATCCATACCTGAATTATTTAGCATTACTTTAGGCTTTTCTTTTCTTATTTATTGTTCCTGAAAATGGAATCCCTGAAACTGGAGACAAGCCTATGCAAATGGATACTGATACCAAGGTAGATGATGAAAGGAAATATAGACATGCTCAAAATATATTGTTTTTCAATTTTCTGACATGATTTTTTCTAAATAAGGAAGCGCTAAGAGAAATAGCGATGTGAGAGACGAAGACCACTATCATTTATGAATAAGGAAGCGCAAATAGTTGGGGTGAAACTTTCAAATTCATCATCGACCCACAATAACAGCGAAAGAACCGGAATTCAGTTATGGATAAATTCATGTACTATGAAAGAAGAAACAGAAGAGGCAGGCGAACGATTTTTTTTTAAAGACCCAAAACGGTGTTGTTTAATTGAACAGCAGATATTCTTATATGAAGTTATAGCAGATACTTTAATCCCATAGAGTATATATCAAGTACAAATATTAAAATGATAAAACCTAAAGAAATATCTTCCCAAGAATCAGCAGGGTTCGAATGGAATACTAGTAAATTTTTTGAAGATAAAGAAAATAATGATATATTAGTTCCAGAAAATGGAGTATTTTGTAATGATGGAAGAGGATAAACTTATGTAAGATTTCTAGATTATAGGCAAGGGGTAAGCAGAGAAGAAGATACAGAAACAAAAATTAGTAATGAATTAATGTATAAAATGGAGAATTCATATGAATATTATATAAATAAATGTAAACACAAAATTGAAGAACAAAAACAAAAAATATTATAAGAAAGAGATAGAATGTTCGTAAAACAAACATAAGACGAACAAATAATAGAAGATAATATTATAAATTAACAAAAGAAGAATTAGAAAAATTAGAAGAACAATTAGTGAGAGAAATAAAAAATGAAGTAGAACAAGTAATTTATTAGGATGACAATAATAATATTAGAGTAAGAGATATAACTGAAGAAGAATATGAAAAAGAATGTATGATGGCCATAGATGATAAGACAGAAATAGCCAATAATTTCATTGAACAAGAAAGATGTGAAGAAGAACCTGAACAAGAATTTGATGAAAGTGAAGGAGAAATAGGTTTTAAAATATTATATTTAAATTTTATGGAATGACAAGATAGTAATGCAATAAGTACGTCAGGAACAAATTATACAGAACCTAGGGTTTATAGGTCAGGAAATTTGCCCAGACAACCTTATAGAAGTTATGATGAAACCAGAGAAAATAAATTTAAACCCAGGGGAAAAAGATATCCAGTAGAAAAATCTATACAATTACAACCAATAGACTCAGGGAAAATTTCAAATTTAACAACACATAGTTCACAAATATGGGATAAAGTGATAGATATTTGGAAAAATATTGTAGTAAATGATTATATAAGAAAAGATTTTGATCATAATCCAGAAGAAATGTTAAGATATTTAGAAATATTTTTAGGAGAATCTGTAAAAGCTATATGGGAAAGATTTAAAGAAGAATACCCACAAGAAATACAAATTATTTTATCATTAGAAACAAATCCATTCAATTTTGTTAATAAAATACATATGTTATGCACACGACAATATCCTAATTCAGGACAGATTAAGATACAATATCAAGCAGTAAAAGCATTAGAACAAATGACTATTAAAAATTGGCACTATATAGAACAATTCTTATAAGTTTTTGCTTATAATGCTTCTATTTCAGGAAATATATTTAATAGAGAAACAGGAGAAAAATTATTTAGAAAATTACGAGGACCATTAGGAGAAGAGATTTATAAAAAACGGCAACAAAGAGTACAAGAAAATATTATGTATCAAAATTTTCCACATTTTGGCAATGTAACTATCAGGTGTAGTTTTATAATGTCCTGTCTCAAAGAGAAATGTTCAGAAATACAAATAGCAAAACAATTAAAATGAGATTATAGTTTTTGTAATAAAATATTTGTTCCGCAGAGATATGGAGAACAGAAATCTAAAAGAAGAATACCTAATCAGAATTACAGAAAAAATAAAGGAAAAGTAAGAAAAGATTATTATTTAAGAAAAACAGAAGCAAAAAAGCCATACTTAAATAAACAAAGACATGTAAGAAAATATCATCCAAAAAGAAGTTATAAAAATAAATTAAAATGTTTTACATATGGAAATGAAGGGCACTTCTCCATAAAATGTCCTTATAGAAAAAATATGGAAAGTAGAGAAGCTTATTTAGTGGAAAAAATAAATTTAAACCTAATTAATATAGACGAACATATTAGTGATACATAAAGTATATATAGTGTACTTTCACCAAAAAAGAAGAAGTTATATATAGTGTATGTCCTGAAATTATTGCAGTAAATAATGATTCATTAGGTAATGATGAATTCATAGAAAGAATATCAAGTTATATGAATGTATTTCCAGAATGTAAAGAACATAATTGGGAATATAGAAAGGGAAGTCTCTATAAGAGTTGCACATGTGTAAATTATATCCTAGTATGAAAAATAGGTATCAATGTTGTAATTGTTTTGAAGAAAGATGTAATAGATGCATACCTCAAAAAGAAAAAAAGAAAAAAGCCTAATAAATATTCAGAAAAAGAATCAAAACAAATATGCAGATATGGTAGTGGAAAACACAAAGTAAAAAATCTCAGTGGTATAGATTATGAAATAGAAGCATTTATTAAAGGATTAGATGCATTCGAGATATTTATTGTAAATAGAGAATTTACTTTAAGAACTGATTGTGAAGTTATAGTAAAATTTTGACAATAAAACTGTCATGACAATAAAACTACGTCGTTTTAGTGTGTATTTGATGATTTTTACCATTATCTCTGCTCCACTTTCTTTCTTTTCCTAATTTTATAGAAAAAAAGAATATAAAAAATCACCAAATACAAACCGAAAAGATTAATTTTATTAAAAATGATACAAAATTGTGTCATTTAAAAAGACAAATAATTTTCCCATTTTTATTATATCTTTTTCTCTTCGTATTAACTTACATGCCCACACATTTTTTTTTAAACCACAAATATTCTCTTATCTTTTCGAGACCGGTTCAGGAGTTTCAAAGTTCTTCCAAAAAATGATATTGAGCTGAGCATAGTCCTACATGGGTCTCATACTTTTTATATATGTGTAGCAGATAAAATTATCTCATATGATATGAGAATAATAATCCGTATATGTATATATATAAAATAAGATAAATATGTTTATAATGTTGAATAAGATATTTTTGTCTCACCTATTTTATTGTGTGTTTCATATAATAATTTATCTCATACAATACGAGAACGGATGAGACTTTTAGCCGGGCTGTATTGTTTATTGTCCATTTCAAGTCTTGAGGTTTTGGGCCTCTACTATAGTGACAAGAAAACCACTATTCGGATTGGGCCTACGCTGCATTCTTTTGCACTTCTGTTTTTTTTTTTTTGGGTCTGGGCTGTGTATCATTTTTTTGGTATCCCTGAACTGTTGCCCATCCCCACCGCAAGCCGTCGTCGTTTTGAGAAATCGTGCTAGGGTTTCTATCAATTTTCTCTGTTCTAACAATTCACGCCAGTACCGTGATATAACGCCGGCAACAATCAATCGTTTCCTTTTGGTTATTCACGAAATCGTAACCCTTTGATCGTGTTGTTCGGCATTGCACTTGAAATAATGGCTCAGGTACTCCTCCAATTATTTTTCTTTTCTATATATGTATGATTAATTTATGCATTTTAAGTTTCACTTTTTTAATTTGTTTAAAGCGTAAAATTGATATATTTTTCGAAATGAAGAAGCAGAAAAGCAGAATCCCAGTTTCCATCGAAACCCAATATGAGGAGAGTGAGAAGGACGACTCATCTTCTTCTTCCAGCTCCTCAGAAGATGTGGGTAACTTCAGAAAATCTTAAAGTTACGATTTTTATTTTTATTTTTTATTTTTGGGTTTCTTCAAAAACAATGTTTATAGCAAGTGTCATTTGATTTTGATGATTATAGGAGGAGGAGGATGAGATAGAGAAGGAGTTGGCTGATGTAACGTTTGAGGAGTTGCAGAAAGCACGTTCAAATGGGGCACATGCATTTTTCCAGAAACCAAGGGAAAACAAAAAGTTAAAAAGGGCCAACAAGAATAGGTACTGTAATCTGTAACTGAGTGTCTGAGTTAACCGTGTGAATTAATTATGGTGTCCAGGAAACCACATTTTAATAATTCGATTTCTAATGTTTGCCTAGGCCAATGGAAGCTAGTAGCAGGAAGCCAGTTCCTGCTTTGAGAGAGGTCATCCAAGCTCCCAAAAAGGTGGTTTTAATTTTTTTTTACTTGTGTAGAGTATAATGCTATCTACTTCTATTTTTATGTTATGGCTTTTCATTGACACGCTGAATAATTTAACCTTTTCGAAATTTAATGAGGGCTATTAGCTTGCAAAGCATTTTAATATTTTAGATCTACTACCCTGTAACAAGTAACAACTATTTGCAGGCTCATGTAGAGGAGGAAGGTCAATTGCAGCCTGTTGCTTATTGTTTGCTTTACATGTGCACACACATCCTCACACGTGATAAAGTCTCTGGGTTCATTATCATATGTATAGATTTAGGATATGAGCTGGGTTAAGTGTAGTACAGCAATGCCCTTTTGCTATGTAATACTCAGATGTTTTCAAATTTTTGGGGTTGTGCCTTTTGGCGTGGGAATTATTTTGCATTTGACTATGGATATGATCTTACCATTTTATATATCTGGATATTTTTGCTGATTATTATGTATGCCTTCAATGATGTTCAGGTTGTACGCGATCCACGATTTGAATCTCTTTGTGGGAGCTTTGACTCTGACGGGTATGTTCACCTCTGGATGTGTGCTCTTTGTTATTCTTTTTGTTTTTGGCTGGCGTGTAGATTTGTGTTAAGAGATGCCGTAACTTTAGTTGCAAATTTGCAATCATCATGACAAAGTTTAAGTAATTCCGTACTAGTGTAAAGCCGTGTTAATCCTTGCAGCCTTTGCCATTTTAGAGCATGTCTAGCCAAGTTCATTCCTTAACTATTATTAACTTAATAAAAAACTAGTTACTACTCGCGTGAAGCTGTTAATTAGGGTTAATAGGTTTTAAGGCAGTGGACAGAAGAATGCAAATTTCAAATGAAAGTCTTGCTTAATGTGTGGAAATTTTATTCCCCACTCTCAAGTTTGAAAATAATCCTCATATCGTTTTCTTGCCATAGATAACTCTTTTTCTATGCAAAAGTCTCCTCAGATCCTGAATCAAAGTGTATGTCTCTGCTATGCATAAGAAGCATTCAGATAATGTTGAAGGATGATTATGCTGATATGTATTTTTAGTGCATGACGAAGAAGTACTGTTGTATCTCCAATTCATGTTCTGATCTAGACAATTATATGTTAGATTCAACGCCCATATTCAAGCCTGTTCTTGGAGCATGTTATAACTTGTAAGATATGATGTTAGTCTTTCCATAGGGATGTGGGATAAATGTATATATTTCTGTATTTACACTATTACATAAGCATGTTTCTTTGGGAGTGGGATTTGGTATCTTCTTTCCGAGTGATGCTATAGCCAGCTCTTGCTTACCAAGGCCCTGTTTTTTAGTAGGTAGCATTTACTTGGGAATTAATATTTATATATATTTAATAGTTCTAGCCTAGGTCATAGGCTCATAGCTTCATAGCATTTGCTTTCTATTATTTTATTTAATTATTGCTGGATTATGCTTGTGAACTATTCACTGTGAGTGTTTTCTGTTACTATTTTATTTTAAGAAAGTGCTTTGAACTGAATCTGGAGGCTTCTTCTGCTTCCTATTATGGAAACTGTGTATCTTATCTGATATATATATATACTTGGATTTGCAGGTTTAGGAAGAGATATAATTTTTTATTTGAAAGTAATCTTCCTGCTGAAAAAGAGGTAGTCTTCCAGTTTGTAATTGTACAATTTTGTCTATAGCTTATTCTTTGAATTTCCTCTTATTGCATCGTCTGGTCATAACAGGCTCTTAAGAAGGAATTGAGAAGACATAAAGATCCAAATAGCATAAATGAAATAGAAGAACGTATGTCATGGATTGTAAGTTCTTGTTTGTTATAAGTTTGTCTTCTACCTTCAGGTGTGATATTTATTAATTTACTTGATCACATCTACATGTCTTTTCAGGATAAACAGTTGAAGTCTGGTTCAGCGAAACAAATTGATGCAGAGATACTGGCTAAGCACAAGAAGAAAGAGAGAGAAGCAGCAAAGCAGGGGAAACGTCCTTTTTATCTCAAGAAATGTATAGCTTCTTCCTTCCTTGTAGTCTCATCTCTCTCTTCATATGTTGGAAATGAAATTTCTGCTTATGTTAATTTTGTGTACTTTGCTATATGAGATGTTTACATTTTCAGGTCTGGATCCACTTGTTGCAAACTGGTGGTCTTAGTGGCAATGTGCTTGATATTTGATAATTATGATGCTAGTAATTTGTGATAGTTCATGAAACAGTCCTACGTTTTTTATAGAACTAGGCTTTTAAGTGAAACCTAGTAATAGTCTAACACCTACTTTTCCTTTTATAAAATTTGTACAAGAATGGGGAAATATTCTAGGGAATGTTACAGTTCATAATTATGTAACAATATAGGATATTAAGCCACATCTATGTAGTATGATGGAAAAGCTGTTCATTGTTGCTTCCCAGTTAGCTTCATTCACAATCCTATGAATCTAACTAAGGTTAAAGTGGTTTTTAACTTTCTATCAAAAATAAAAAAAGGGGTTTAGTGGTACAAAACAAATGAACTAAAAAATGTATTAAACACATAAAATTGAACATCAATTATAGATGCTAACCTTTGTTTTCATCCTTGCAGCTGAAATCCGGAAGCAAAGGCTTATTGAAAAATATAACGACCTCAAGGTATACATTTTAGACCGTCTCTCTGGGTGTGCTTGATCCCCATTATGTCATTTTTTTTCTTAAACTAATTCTACACCTACACCTTTTTCAGTCGTCTGGCAAGCTTGAATCATTTATCGAGAAAAGGAGGAGGAGGAATGCTGCAAAGGACCATAGATATATGCCATATCGTAGATCTAATGACAATATGGAATAGGATTGCTAGCTTTAAGGTACTTTTATAGGCTAATTATACAGGTCTGTAGCACCAAAAACAAAATAAAATACTGGTGTATGTATGCATTTTGTTTATCATCTTTGGGGGTTAAAGATAATTCCTTGTTGAATATCCAAAAAGAATCTCCTATTAAAGATAATCATTTTGCCTATCATTTTTGGGGATTTGAATGTCCCTTGTTAAAGCATATACTGATTTATAAATGAAGTAAAAAGCGGCATGTGATTATTGGTATTAATTAATGACCTACGGATAAAATTAACACAATCACCAAGTCATTGTGTACCAATAGGTTGTTTTCACCTACTTGCTCCCACATACCGTATTCAGTAAACTCAAGAAAAATTCAATATAAATAATAAGTTTGTAGTGTTTGATAAATATTTGTATACATCTATTGGTAGAATTTGGCCCATTCAATCATCAAGACAGTTTTTATTTCTTAAATTGAGGTATCTGTGTCAGAAAATTTTAGGTGCATGCTATTGGCCATTTGATGCAAGCCTTTATTCATTAGGCAATGTCCTTTGTTTTTTCTTACATTTTGGTTGCAACTAGTAATTTCTAAATGCTCACAGGATAAAATTTGTCATCTTGACCTGCATGTAGTTTTCGTCTCATGTTTAGCTCTTGTACTGGATGTCAACATCAAAAACCACCTAATTTGAGAGTCTACTTGCTTAGCCATGACTGTAAAGTCGAAATTATTCACTATTAATTGCCTTAGAAACTGAGAATAAATCTTGGGAATAACATCTGTCATTTTAAAGGATATAAACTTATATCATTTTAGATAGTAACCGTTTATTTTCGTCCATCAACGGTTATAATTTATTGGATCAAAATTATTAGTTAATTAATAATAAATTTGACCTATTATTAAGTTTGACCCAATAGATTATAACCGTTGATGGACGTAAATCAACGGTTAGGATTTAAAATGTTCTAAGTTTATATCGTTTGAAAGGATAGATGTTTTTCCCATAAATCTTATGATAAAATTTTACATGATATTATTATGTGAAAATTGTGTCTGTCGTATTTTTCATTAGGATCTTATTATAATTTATAAATATTTATGAAAGGAGAGGTAGATATAAAAATTTTACATTTCAAGGTTACGGTGAATTCCGTCACCATTTCAATCATCATTTTTGTTTTAAGATATATTGCAATATTTTTTAGGGTTAGAATTATTTTACAACAGTGTAAGTTACATTCTCAATTTTAATCGTTATCTAATGATTTTGATTTATTAGATATTTGAGCCGTTAGATACAAACAAATCAACTATTAAGATTTGGTGTAAGACTTCTTATTTGGACCCTTTTTTATTTTTTAAGTTATTTAAAACTCCAAAGGTTTTCTTGCTACTTAAGTTATATTTTGGTCTTTCTTATGCCGATTTTGCTGTTATAAGATATATTAAATTTCCCTAATACAGAAAGAAACGCCTGAGTTAATAGCCATTTTTTGCATTTTTAATAAACTAATAATAAACAAGTTTGGCCAAGTACAATTGATGTGTCTAAATTCATTATTATAAGAAAAAAAATGTGATTTTATCCACGAAAGATACATGATAACCATACCACTCCTCAAAATCTCAACTTGTAAAAGTAGCGCAGAGGAGAATCCTTATAGGCAATTCTAACATGTAACTTCTCAGTCAACAAAGAAGAGCTATACCTTTTAACAGAAAAAGAAAAAGAAGAAGAGCTTTACCATTATTAGAATCACCAAGGTCATCATTATTAGACAAGAATAATACTCATGGAAAAAAAATATTGCAATTGGTGAAGCTCGAAAGAGAACCTAGAACAATTTCGATGAATGAATATTATTTTGAGGCATCTTACTTAATAGGAAGAAAAATACAAAAAAACAAAATTCGTAACATTTATAATTAATAATTATCATTACGACTAAAGAAAACATATCTAATCAAAATATAAAAGCAGTGGTAAAATATATTTTGGGTTTATGAAGAACTTGTCGGTAAAATACATATAATCTTCCTCATTATTTATGCGTTGATGGGAATGATTTTAAGAGGTTGGACCTTATGCAAGGACAGCCCATATTTCTCGGACATATCCATGTCCTTTGCCTTTAACCCATCCGCGAGCTTCCAATCATAGCCATATAGAAGAGAGCCCAACACAATGTGCATAGACCTAAAAGCTAATGGCAATCCAGGGCATATCCTTCTTCCAGCTCCAAAGGGAATCAACTCAAAATCTTGGCCTTTAAAATCAATGTCACTATCCAAGAATCTTTCAGGCATAAATTCATTTGGGTTTGTCCAAATACTTGAATCTCTCCCCATAGCCCATACATTAACCAAAATTTGTGCACTTTTAGGCACCATGTAGCCACATAGTTCAACATCAACTTCGGACTTGTGTGGCAGTATGAATGGGCCTGGTGGATGCAAGCGAAGAGTTTCCTTCACCACTGCTTGTAGGAAAGGAAGCTTTGAGATATGTGATTCTTCAAGTTGTTCACCTTTGGCAAGTACATGTTGAAGCTCTTTTCTAACTTTTTCTAGTTTTTCTGGGTTGTGTAGCAACTCCGCCATCCCCCATTCTATTGTACTACTTGTTGTGTCTATTCCAGCCACAAATAAATCCTGATATGATTAATTAAATAAATCATATAAGATGAAATGTCTATATGATTCGCTGACAAATTGAGTAAGAAGTTTATTTTCCTTTAAAGAAAGAAAGACAGAAATATTAAATGAAGTTTGGATTCGATCATCCAAATCACCAAGGGGAATAATATGTAGACTAGACGGAGGTACTAAAATAAGGGATTTGACTTTTGAGGCAATAAATCGTTAAAATCAGAATATAAGATCAATAAGGGTCGCATTATTTTCATGCAATAGGAGATATATTATCTTATATTGTAAATACAATTATGTGGCAACTTGTGAGATCTCACTATTTATTAAAAAAGGGAAAAAGATACAAAATCAATGGATTTGTAGGAAGTTATATCAACATGAGAATAATATAACCTTTATATTAATAAAGTATGTATAAGTAAAAATTTTACTCATAGAGAGGAATGAAAATGTGAAGGACTGATGGGTCAAATCTAGCCTGCTATATACTCTTACGGTTCCTCAAATCTACTTTACATTTTCATGCTAAGTTGAAGCCAATATGCAATCATGCACCGTAGGAATACTTATAGCATAATATAATAGCACCTTCAATATGTGTCTAGTAAATGATGACTCCATCACTTCACAAAAAATTAGATATGCTCTTTTTATGTTGGGAATTGTTTTGGAATAAAGCCAGGTTTGTATCACTTAAGGGTTAAGTATTTCACCGTATAAGATGTTTAAAGAGACAATGATATGGAACAAAGCTCTAGAGGAGTTACCCATAGATGTTATCTCAGGTATGATTGAGGGGGAATGTGTAAGGATGTGATGATTCTAGATTTCAACTAAGGCACATGCATGAGTTGAACCGAACTGAATTTTTCTAACAAACCGGATCAAATTGGTTTAAATGGTTTGGTTCGAAATGGTTCAGTTCGGTTCAAAAGTGGTTCGGTTCGGAACCTGTTAGAGTCGACCATATTTTGAAAAAAAAAATGTTAAAAATAAAGTTATAATAATCAATTTGGTTCGGTTCGGAAATGGTTCGGTTCTTAAACTGGTTCTAAAAACTGGTTCGGTTCATGAACCGATTTGTAAAAATCGGTTATTTTAAGGGCAATTCGGTTTTATTCATGGTTCATTTTAATTTTTTGATTATTTTACACACCCCTAATTTCAGTACAGTAATAACTCATAAAATGTTTGAATGAAAAATGTCTTTCTTATAGGTGAAAAAAGGCATATGTAGATAAGAAATACTCTCTAACGATAACAGAGAAAATCATTTTTCCAATTCCTCAGTTTCGAGTGATGCACCACTAATCATATACTGTGGTGAACTGTACAGAGTAAGGTTGAGATCTACATGTTCACTATAAAGAGGCAAATTAGTGTTCCCTTAAGAGGCAAATTAGTCCATATATATATATATATATATGAGGCAGGATCCTTTGATACTTCATCTGAGAATCAGTAGATCTAAAAAGATCAACGACTCTATTTGTAAACATGTGATATTATTGATCTTTTTTATCTAATGACTCTCAGATGAAATATCAAACTTTAAATTTGACACTGTCAAAAGATCCTATCTCTCTCGCTCTCTGTATATATATATATATATATATATATATATATATATATATATATATATATATATATATATATATATATATATATTGGGTTGCAAAAGCTGATAATTAAAGGGGGAGAGAGTAGACAAAAAAAATATAAAGATGTGAGTCCCACCTCTTTGTGAGAGTGACATCACTTAAGTTGTGTCATTTAAAATGACAAACACTTTCCTCATAAATGAATTATATATTTTCCCCCTTAAAGTAAGGTATCCCCCTGAATTTTGGGTATAGAAAGACCTTGAATTGAGTATCAAGATACACTCACCAGAAATAAATGCAACACATGAGTGCGGCTCACTTGTGCATACTCTTCTTGCATGACTTCTAACAGAGAATCTAACACATCATTGCATGCCTTGGATTCATTTTCTGAAGCTCTTAAGCGCAACCTTTCTTCTATAAGACCATCAAAAAACGCAATTAACTTCCCCAAATAACCGTTCATTTTGGCACGCACACCTTGTGGATCAAGCAGGCGAAGGATTGGGAAAAAGTCAACAACATTAGGCCTTCCAGCTTCTTCCATGATATCCCAAATGATGTCCATGAACTCACGAGACTTATCAGAAGTGAAATGAGCCAAATCCTTAGAGAAGAAAGTGTTTGATATGGAATTAAGCACGGTTACAAAGGAAGCCTCACCAATATTCAAAGCTTCACCTTTCTTGCAGCTTTCGTTTACATAATCCAGCAGTTCTTGCACCTTCCTTTGACGTAGAACTTTAGTAGAATCAAGTTTCTGGGAAGAGAACACTTTAGTGGCACAAACTTTCCTTAGGGTCCTCCATTGAGGTGAAGGAGGTAGCCATGCCACTGAAAGTGTGTGGTGGTCAAGTGCTCTGACAGAATCTGGGACTGTCCTGCTAGAGAATATTTGATCTTGTTTATGTAATACTTCTTTGGCTATTTGGGGAGAGGAAATAACTATGGTGGTTATGTTACCAAACTTGAGACTCATTATAGGTCCATATGTTTGAGAAAGCTTAGCAAGTGACTGGTGAGGTTGACTACCAAGTTCCAAGATGTTTCCTATTATAGGAAAAGGGCGAGGCCCTGGTGCTTGTTTTCGAGATTTGGTGTTTTTTCTTCCTGAGATGGAGATGAGGATATGAATGCTTGCCAAGAACACAAAAGAAATTAACAGAAGAGTAAGGTAATCCATGGTTGTGTTGTTGCCTACCCTAGCTAGTTTCTTTTATATAGAAATTTTTGTAGTTCTAATCAAAAGGTCACGTGACTTCCCCTTCAAATAAACTTGGTATTTTGATTGTGTTACCATTATATTCAAAAGAAGCCTTTAAATAGGCAAACCAATACAAAGGCTACGTACTCTTACAAACAGAATCTCTAAGATCCTAACAATCTCCAATATCTAAACTCCTAAATAAATATTATCTATAATTACAAACAGAATCTCTAAGATCCTAACAATCTCCAATATCTAAACTCCTAATATCTAAACCAATTAACAATCTCCAATACTCCCCCTCAAGTTGGAGCATGTAAGGATGAAATGCCCAACTTGGGAAGAAATCCAAGGAACGTGCGCTGTCCTAAGGCTTTGGTGAACAGATCTGCAAGCTGGGCAGAGGAACGAACATGAGCAGTAACTATGGTATTTGCCATGATATGGTCACGCACAAAATGACAATCCAATTCAATATGTTTCGTTCTTTCATGGAAAACTGGGTTTGCAGCTATATGTAAAGCTGCCTGATTATCACAAAATAATTCCATAGGAGTCGAGTGAGAGACACCAAGGGCGGCAAGGAAGGATTTAAGCCAAACTAGTTCTGCGGTAGCGGCTGCCATTGATCTGTACTCCGCTTCGGCTGATGAACGAGAGACAGTTACTTGTTTCTTCGTTTTCCAAGAGATTGGTGAACTTCCCAACATAATAAAGAAGCCGGTAAGAGATCTTCGAGTGAGGGGACACGACGCCCAGTCTGAGTCGCAGTATGCATGGATTTTAAGATCACAATCTGAGCGCAAAAGGAGGCCCTGTCCAGGATTTAGTTTAACGTACCTGAGGACCCGTATGACTGCTTCGAAGTGTGCTTGTTTAGGATGCTGCATAAATTGGGAGAGGATATGAACCACATAGCTCAAGTCTGGCCTTGTAATGGTAAGGTAAATTAACTTCCCAATCAGTCTCCTATATCGTTCAGGGTTCTCACATGCTGGCCCTTACTTGTTTCTTCGTTTTCCAAGAGATTGGTGAACTTCCCAACATAATAAAGAAGCCGGTAAGAGATCTTCGAGTGAGGGGACACGACGCCCAGTCTGAGTCGCAGTATGCATGGATTTTAAGATCACAATCTGAGCGCAAAAGGAGGCCCTGTCCAGGATTTAGTTTAACGTACCTGAGGACCCGTATGACTGCTTCGAAGTGTGCTTGTTTAGGATGCTGCATAAATTGGGAGAGGATATGAACCACATAGCTCAAGTCTGGCCTTGTAATGGTAAGGTAAATTAACTTCCCAATCAGTCTCCTATATCGTTCAGGGTTCTCACATGCTGGCCCTTCCTCCAAAGCCAGGCGATGATTTTGCTCGATAGGAGAATGTGATGGTTTGCATCCACTAAGACCTGCCTCAGAAAGAATGTCTAAAGCATACTTTCGCTGACATAAGAACAAGCCCTTCTTGCTACGGGCAATTTCGATACCCAAGAAGTATTTCAAGTGTCCCAGATCTTTGATTTTGAAGCACCGATTGAGGTAGGCTTTCACGTCACTGCGTGCTGTGTGTCATTCCCTGCCAAGATGATATCATCTACGTACACTAAAAGGGCCAAGAAAGTGGCTCCTCTTTGAAGTGTAAACAGTGTGTAGTCCGCTCTTGATTGGACAAAACCATACGTTGTCAAGGATGTGCTCAGTTTGGAGAACCAGTTTCGCGGAGATTGTTTCAAGCCGTAGAGAGATTTGTCAAGACGACATACCTTATTGTTTGAACCATTGCTGAAACCTGGTGGAAATCGCATGTAAACTTCTTCGCTTAGATCGCCATTCAGGAAAGCGTTGTGCACATCAAGTTGGTGTAAGTCCCAGTTTTTAGCAGCTGCTACTGACAGCAGCGTCCGAACACTCACCATCTTCGCAACGGGTGCATACGTCTCGCTGTAGTCTTCTCCAGCAATTTGATGGTTTCCGGCGATCACTAGTCGTGCCTTATAGCGTTCCACAGTTCCATCAGATTTATATTTAATTTTGTAGACCCATTTGCTTGGAAGAGCATGTTTTCCTGGAGGTAATTCAGAGATGTGCCAAGTGCCATTATCCTCCAATGCATTAATTTCTAATCTCATGGCCTCCACCCATCGTGAGTCATTCATGGCTTCGCGAAAGTTTTTAGGTTCTTGACCTGCATCGATGGCTGCAACAAAAGCTCGATGTTGCGCAGAAAAATTATTCAAACTAACATAATTACTCATTGGATACTGAATACCTGAGGCGAGATTGGTGTGGACGGTGGGAGGTGAATGTGTTTCAGCCATATGACACGCGTAGTCCTGCAGGTAGGAGGGCGGCTTTCGTGCACGTGGTTGACGTTGAGGAGAGGAGTGCTGCACTACATGTTCCGTTGTAATCGGACGATCTTCTAATGGAGGCTGGAAAGCTGTTATATCAGGACTTTTTTCCAAACGAGAGTCACTCCCCCTTTCCTCCGAAACTGGTTCCTCAAGAATTGGAAGTTCAGAAGGTTGTTCTCTCACCATAGTCTCCTTGTCGATTGCGGGTTGTGCTGGAGGTGAGTTAGGCACAGGCTCATCTCTTGGTTTGGCTTGAAATGGGAATATATTTTCTTGAAAGGTAACATCCCTTGATACAAATCGTTCTTGTGTTTCCAAATCCAGCAATCTCCAACCTTTTTGTCCAGTGGGATACCCAATGAAGGCACAACGTCGTGACCGTGAGGCAAATTTGTCATGAGGTTTGGGTCGGGTGTTAGCATAGCACAAGCATCCAAATGTGCGCAAGGTACTGTAATCTGGTGCTTCTCCATTTAGTACTTCATGAGGTGACTTTCCTTGAAGGATTTTTGTGGGTGTTCTGTTGATCAAATGCGCTGCAGTGAGGACGCTTTCTTCCCAGAATTCAACTGGCATACCTGCATGAAAGACCAATGCTCTTGCCACATTAAGTATATGTCTATGTCTCCTTTCTACCCTACCATTCTGCTGTGGTGTATAGACACACGTGGTTTGCTGCAAAATTCCTTTCTCACTAAGGAGCCTCATTATTTTATTGGATTTGAATTCCGTCCCATTATCAGAACGTATTGTTTTCACACTCTTACCAAATTGATTAGTTACCATAGCCAGGAATTTACTTACTCGATCGTAAGTTTCACTTTTGTCTGCCATCATATATACCCACAAACTCCTACTAAAATCATCCACAATAGTTAAAAAATAATGAGCACCCGAGAAAGAAGAAGTCTTGTAAGGTCCCCAAGTATCACAATGCACTAAATGAAAACAATCCTTACTTCGGGAATAGCTTAAAGGAAACACAGATCGAGTTTGCTTGGCACGTTGACAAAATTCACATGCCTTATTAATTACATCTTTATTCAAAACAAAATTAAATTCTGGAATCAAAGATAATGCTTGATATGACGGGTGTCCTAGCCTGTTATGCCACAACTCCACAGATTTTCCTGCTCGAACTGTTGAAGCTGAAGCACGCGTGGACTGAAACACATATACTCCATCACTAAGTTCACCCAAACCAATCTCCCTCTTCAGCATTAGGTCCTGCAAAGAACAACTTTTATCAGTAAACGTCACTATATTTCTGTTGTGTTTCAACAATTGCGAGACGGAAATCAGGTTACATCTCAATTGAGGCACATATAACACATTTTCCAGATCTAATTGTCCATCAAGTACAACAGTTCCTTCCTTTTTTGCACACGTGACAGATCCGTTTGGCAAGGTTACACACAAAGGTTGAATATTTGTGATTTTTTGTAAAAGGTTTAAGGACCCTGTCATGTGACGAGAGGCTCCACTGTCCACAAGCCATTGGATCTGAGTATTCTTACCAGAGAGTTTTTCACTTGATGACCGTGGTTGATCGATCAGTGCCATCAACTTGTTGACAATTTCTGGTGTCAGCATCGAGTTTGTAGTGACCTGCTGCGGGGTGTCAGATGGCTGAGACATCACACGTTGGTTGTTATCCCAAGTCACCGCTGCATGCGCATGCTCCTGCATATAACGTCCCCCCGAACGTCCTCTTCCTCGCCCTCGTCCACCGGTTCTATTTGGTGGGAATCCAATGATATTCCAGCACTTGGAAGGATCGTGGTTAGTTTTTCCACAGTGAGGACATGGGAACCGTTCAGTCTGTTTCTCAAATGGCACACGTTGCACTGTTTTCTCCATCTTCTCCTTGGATTCAACACGCGATGCATAGCCCACCACGTGCGCTCTTTCTTCTTGATTACGCGCTATGTTACGGTGAGTTTCTTCTTGCGTAACCGTGGCATACACTTTGTTCACAGAAGGCAGGGGCGAGCTATTCAATATTTGTGACCGTAAGTTGCCAAATATGGTTTCGTCCAAACCCATAAGAAATTGGTAGACTCGGTCATGTTCCCTCTCTTCTTCAGTCTCCTTCGCGTATGCACATTTATCTCCACATGCACACGCCTTGCGAGCTTTGCTCCCTTCAAGCTCATCCCATATTCCTCGCAGCTTTGTGTAGTATTCTCCCACACTGCTGCCAAGTTGTTTTATATTAGCCAAACTCGTTTTGAGCTGGTACTGACGGGAGAAATTTTCCACAGCATACCTTTCTTTTAGGTCGTCCCAAAGATCCTTCACCTCATCAAAGCATTTGATGAATGGTTGGAGCTTTGGGTCAATGGTGTTGTGTATCCAGCCATTGATCATCGAGTTACACATCTCCCAAGCTCGCCATTCTTCTGCGTCTTCCTCGTCTGGTTTCTTCACGACTCCGGTTATGAATCCCAACTTATTTTTGGCCTTAAGTGCGTTTTTCATGAGCTTAGCCCAATTTTCGTAGTTGGCCTCTCCGCGCAGCAATACAGTTGTAAGCAAAATGCCTGGGCTATCTGAGTTTGCCAGGTGATACGGGGACGCCGGGTCCGATGGCTTCAACTTGCTGGCTCCTTCTCTGGCCATACTCGTAGGGCTAGCTTTCACACTTGTCTACACAAACTTTGCGGAAAGCGTGGTTTATCAGGAATGCTCTGATACCAAAATAAACTTGGTATTTTGATTGTGTTACCATTATATTCAAAAGAAGCCTTTAAATAGGCAAACCAATACAAAGGCTACGTACTCTTACAAACAGAATCTCTAAGATCCTAACAATCTCCAATATCTAAACTCCTAAATAAATATTATCTATAATTACAAACAGAATCTCTAAGATCCTAACAATCTCCAATATCTAAACTCCTAATATCTAAACCAATTAACAATCTCCAATACCTTCAAAACCGGGTAGACAATTCTGACTTATTTGCATCGCAGTTAAGTTTGATATAAAAAAAAATATATTTTGTATACTGCATGCCCTAGCTATAAACCCTAAACTATAAAAAATTGTTAGTATATATATTTAGAATATAATAACAAAAACAATACAACTTATAGTTGGGGCAGGTTATATTTACAAATTTTTTTGTTTACAAACTCTTACAAATTACACTATGTTCTTCCGGGAGAACACTGGTTACACTATGTTCTCCCGGGAGAATATAGTGTAATTTGTAAAAAAAATTCAAAAAATTTGTAAACGGATCCTGTCCCCTTACAGTTACAGTTAATATGCCTGAGTTTGGGAGGAAAATCACGAGTTAAGATCACGTACGTAAGGATATATGTTAGTTAATTTGAAACTTGAAAGTCTCGCTATAAAAAAATATTAGCATATGTACATGTTATATAATAAGAAAAACAATACGACAGATATGCAATACAACAGCAAAACAAAGTCAAACATATAGAAACGGGGAATAGATTAAAAAAAGGGAGAGATTTTTAAGTATTCGATTTCTAATGGAATAAGAAAAATCTTTTATTAACTGATATAATTTAATATTTTGTATTTGTTCTGAACTCATGTTATGGCGAGACAAATTGGGTCTAGTCCACCTTTAGGAAGAATTAATGGGTTCAAACTCATGAATGTGTTCTCTAGGACCCTTATTTTTATTCGTGGTCACTGCATGCATACACATACCTCCATTTGCTTCTCCTTTTGTTTCTTGCTTTTCGTTTGTGCACAATGATCTGTCATTTTTTATGGAATTTTTTTATCGAAAAAATAGCATTTTTTAATAGTGCATTTTAGCCATATTGCCACACTACGGCGACGAGCAAGTCATGCCGCATACTATAAATAGAGAGGACAAGACCCATATACATTAATCTTTTCCATTATACTAGGTTAATGTCATTATTCAAATATTGATTTGAGTGTAAAAGTACCTTGAAGAAGAGTATCCACCTCCTCCTACTCCAATTAGAACGCTCACTTGTGGCATCGATGATCCAACCCCGCAACACTATCTCTCGCAATTGAGGCAGTGATCCCGTTCACATCCAGTTACTACATCAAATTACACCTATTTATACCAAGTTCAACTGTGTGTGATTTTATCGGAACTTTTGTAATCTGATCATAAATTAAGTCAAACAAAAAGAAACCGAGAGTAGTAAAAGAAATGGAGAGAAATTTTTACGTATTCGATTCCTAATTGAATAAGAAAAATCTTTCGGCCCATATAATTTAATATAGGTATGATCCTTTGACACCGGCATTAAATTTTAAATTTGACACCTCATCTGAGAGTCGTTAGATCAATAAAGGTCAACGGCTCTTATTTATAAGCATGTGACACCGTTGATCTTTTTTGATCTAACGGCTCTCAGATGCGGTGTCAAATTTAAAACTTGACACCGGTATCAAATTATCCTACCTCAATTTAATATGTTGTATTTTAATATCAAGAGATATATCGTATCTCATTTTATTTATTTTTTCAGTAGTATGACTAAAGTTATCCCTTTTGATACTTAATAATAACTTATTATATGGCGCTGACTTCTACTCAGGCGATTGTGGATCGGAGTCCCACTGGTCGTGCTTGATATACGTACATGTAAACGTACGTATAAAGAAGCTCTCTTATAGTCCTATTAAAAAATTATTTATCATCTGCATATTTTGTTCTTAAATTTTAGAAGTGTATGGGCAGAAGGCACGCTTAGGGTGCACCTAATTGAGAAGGGAACACCGGTGGTCCTCTCCCCTTATTTATTGCAGTAAATAACGTAGAAAAAATCAGCAGTAGCAAACTCTTACCAACAACTTGGAGAACACAGAATAATAAAGGATATTGCTGTTCTACTTCACAAATAAATAATCTCTATTTTATCACAACAATTCGTCACCTACAAAGGGTTGACTTTGTTTAAGTATCTCCAGCATGACATTATCAATTATATATGTCATGATTATGGCATGGCTAGTATTGTATACATGCCCGGATTCATCATATTCAATATATTTTACATCAACTATGTAACATATATTATAAGTGTTGAACTCTTAAGCACCAAATCATACATAACCTGTATAGAAGCCATATGTTGAACCCTTCCTCATGGAGAATGCATCACTAATACAAATATTTATTTCTTACAAAGACACTAATTCTTTATTTCATATCCTCAAACTGATCTGGCTATTAATAAGCCGTTGAAATATTCTTTCGGAGTTTTCGATTAAATTAGATCCGGCTATTTATTACCCAAACCCGGACATTTCAATGATATATCAACCTCATCACATGTACAACTGGCCGACATTTTCCTAGTCAAACCAATCTTTCATTTATACATGATTACAATTTGGGGAAAAATGTTTATCCTTCTAAATGACACAACTTATATCCTTTCACTCTCACAAAGAGGTGAGACTCACACCTTTATTTTTTTGGTCAACTTTTTTTTCTCCTTTATCTATTTCTTTCTCTCTTCTAAAATGACACAACTTTACATCCTTTAAAATGACACACACTTTTCATTTACAACTTAGGGATAAATAAGTCACGCTGGCCTACAATCTGGCTTATGTTAGGCCTGACCTAACCTAACCTATTAAGAAATTAGAACAAGTTTAGACGTGTAGAAAAACCTATTTAAAAATAAGGGCATAAGCCAACTATGAAAAGTCCGGGTCTAAGAGTCTATAAGCCGAACTTGTTTAATTTTTAAAATAAAATAATATATTTATCATATATATTATTTATTTATCCTAATTTAGTTATGGCATATTGCACTTTTGAGATTTGTTTGAATGAAAACCCTGGATATAGGTTTATTGGTTTCATATGTTGGTCTTAATATTAGAAGGGATTAGATTTCCTTTAAATTCATGTTATTAATTAAGTATTCATTCTTGTTATTGGTTTCATATGTTTGATTCTTGTTATTGATTTCATATTATTTTTATAAATATATAGTATTTGGTAGGTTTAGAAGGCCTTATAGGTCATGTTAGACTTTTTATTTTTAACAATAGGTCAAGTCTGGCTTATAAACCAAACCTTTAATAGGGTAATAGGCTAGATAGGTTCAACATATTTTTACGTAGGCTTAGGCCATGAAGTCCAAAGTCTAGCCTAATCTGACCCTTTACACCCCCTACTTACAAGCATATATTGTTGTCTAAAACGCAATTAAAAATGTAGAAACATTTTCACGTTTTTATTGAAGTTACACGCATTAAAATATAAATAAAAACACTTCTCAGTGAACGTAAAAATGATATAAATGCAAATTTTTATGTCTTTACTTAGACCTAAAAATTGAAATGGGTCAACTTTTAACCCATGATGGTCATGATTTTGACATTCCAAGTTTTGTAAATAAACTTATTAGAGGAGCAAGAGAAAAGGACATTGAGGACATGCAACTGATTCATGATGTTGTATTTTATTTGAATGAATTGAGATAATTTTGTTGCTAAACTTTATTCTTTTGATGTTTTGGAACTTGGTTGTAGGAGTTGTTAAACTCTTTTTGAACTCATGTCTTATATAGGCATAGCTATGTGACTTATTTTAAATATGAAGTTGTTCATTGAGTTTTGAGTAATGACTCATGTGATTTTTTTACATGCATATATATATATATATATATATATATATATATATATAAGTCTTACATCATATATATTGTATCCAATGAAAAAAATAGAGCCCTTAGATATAAGTAGGATCAACGGACAAGATTAAGAGTGTAACTTACACTGGTGTAAAATGATCCTGACCCTATATATATATATATATATATATATATATATATATATAAGAATCATATATATTGTATGTAAAATTTTTTGGTCATGTTACAGATTATAACTATGTACTACGGGTAATACATAGTTACAATATTAAAGTTATTATTTTTCTCTCTGCCACGTCAGCTGACATCCTTCTGAGGAGAGAGAAAAAAATAGCTTTTAATATTATAACTATATATTACCCGTAGGGGTGTTTGCGGTCTGGATTGGATCGGTTTTGGAAGCAAAAATCATCCGATCCATTCCCTTCGGTTTGATCATATAATCATCCATTCGATTTGGATTTTTTTCAGATTCGATACGATCCAATCCAATTTTTTTCGGTTTGGATTGGATCGGTTTTCGGTTTTTTGAAAATCCTAAAATTTATTTCATGATTATTGTTCAAATAACATCCTTGTATATATTGACTTTGTAATTTATTTTTTTTTGAAATACAAAAGCATTAGTAAATTGTTATATATTTTTTTTGGCAATTAGATATGAAGCTCTACAAAGATAAAAATTTTTTCTAATGAGGTGTGACTATATTTTTTCTTGGGTTTAGAAATTTTTGGGCTATGATTGGGGAAATATCAAGTAGGTAGAGGGAAATTAATATATTGGATCGGTTTTGATTGGATAGATTTTCATCAACCCATCCAATCCAATTAAAATTTACGGTTTTTTTTCGGTTTTAGGTTTTTTGGTTTATTCGGTTATCGATTTTTCGGTTCGATCACCGCGGTTTGAATCGGTTGAAGAACACCCCTAATTACCCATAGTACATATTAATTTTTTTGCAGGACCGAATTTCTTTCTTGCAACATGATGGATTGAAATCCATATATATATATATATATATATATATATATATATATATGCATATAATATTGTATCTTGGCCTTAAGTAATAGAAACTTTACGTTTCGTGTCAATTGTACTATTTACTTTTCTATTATTCCCTTCTGTTTTTACGTAAAATCTAAATTTTGATAATGTTCAATAACAAGAGACGAAATGAACATTACAATGAATCTATACATTGAAGTGATACATGAGTGTACAATATATAGAAACACTAATGAGCTTAACCCATACCTAACCCAAATCCTAATGAAATAAGGAAACAAATATTTACAAATAATAAAGATATTCTTTCTAACAGTCCCCCTCAAGCTGGAGCGTATAGATCATAAGCACCAAGCTTGTTACATATAACTCTATTCAAGGACCCTCAAAGACTTTGTAAATATATATGCTAATTGATCATTAGAGAGTACAGGCCTAGTTATAATTTAACCAGAAAGGACTCTCTCTCGAACAAATTGACAATCTATTTCGATATGCTTGATTCTTTCATGAAACACCAGATTGGAAGAAATATGTAGTGCTGATTGGTTATCACAAATGAGAGTTGCTAGTCCAGTATTTCCAAACTTGAGCTCTCTAAGATTTTGCTTAAGCCAAATGAGCTCCCAAGTAGTAGTAGCCATGGAATGGTTGCTTTTTTTTTTTTTTTTTTTGGTACAGTGGAATGGTTGCTTAATTAAGCCAAATCAAGGTCGCAACTACATTCTGCTTTTTACTTTTCCAAGCAACTCAGTTGCCTCCAACGAAGACACAATATTTAGTATTAGATCTCCTATTAATAGGATAACCGGTCCAATCAGCATGAAAGTATCCAACAACTTTAACATGACATTTATCTTCATATTCAAGGCCTTTTTCCTGGAGAAGCCTTGATATACTTAAGAATATGAATGATGGCATTCTAGTGTTCTTGACATTGAGAATTAAGAAACTGATTTACCTCACTAACTGCAAATGAAATGTCAGGTTAGTTTTCCAACCAATCTTCTATAACTCTCACGATCTGAAAAGGTGTCACCCTGATTTGGTAGAAGCTCGACACTTGGATCCATAAGGGTATCAACAACCCTAGAATTTAACAAAGCAGTCTCTTCAAGAATATTCAGAGCTTATTTCCTCTGAGATATCATAACTTCATCTTTAGATTGGGCCACCTCGAGCACCAAGAAATATCGAAGTTTCCCAAGATCCTTGGTCTGAAAATGATGACATAAATGCTGCTTTAACTGAGTAATTTCTTGATTATCACTATCCACATATACCACTAAGTAGATAGACCCGGAAGCTGAATGATGATAAAAGAGAGAATGACCAGCTTCACTCTGAGTCATACCAAATTATTTAACACTGCTAAATTTGCCAAACCAAGTTATTGGAGATTGCTTGAGACCATATATATACTTGCAAAGACGACAAACAAGACTTGACTCCCCTTGAGGAATAAATCCAAGAGATTTCTCTATATAAACTTCCTCCGCGATATAATAAAACTAATCGGAAGAAGGGAGATTCGTGCGTCACCAAAAATGATGTCGAAACACCAAAACAGGACTAGATCCAGAACTGTCTCGGAGAGAGGAGAAGAACGCAACCAATCATTGCTGAAAATTGTCCTTCACGCGTTAGCTAACTGAAAGGAGGCATATTTCTTCAATGTGTGCGTAAGGGCGCGTCCGTGAACGTATGGAGACAAGACTTGGATGGACAGTATCATGCAGAGAAGATGATTACAACAATTTATGGCACGCTTGGAAAAGTCATAAAAAAACTGTGGTCAATAGCAGAGGAACGACGGTCAATGGCGTTTCCGATGGACGCTCGCGAAGAGACGCAGAGACAATCCAAGAAAGAGAGATATCAGGAAACTGACAAGAAGACAGTATTCAGATTTTTTTTTTTTTTTTTGAAAATCCAACTTACAGTGAGTTCACCGGAAAAGGAAAGAAAAACGGATCAAGGTTAACAAGAGACAAAAGGAACATTACAATGAATCTATACATTGAATTGATATAAGAGTGTACAATATATAAAGAAAACTAATGAGTTTAGTCCAAACCTAACCCAAATCCTAATGAAATAAGAAAAAATATATTTACAAATAATAAAAATATTCTTTCTAATAGACAACATTACTAGAAATGATTCTCTCGCTCTATTTCCTTGAAGTTTACTGAGAAAACAAGGGACAAACAAAAAACTAATCTTTCCTTAGATCTCCAATTTGTCTCTATGTGCCTCTATGTGTGTGGTTTCCTTTTTTTTTTTTCGTTAAGATTACAAGATAGTCACAAAATGCTATCCAAATATCTTTATTGCATAATTTCTCATTACTATAATATTTTTAAATTAAAATGTAAACATTTTCTCATTGATGCTGCTGCATGTTTAATTACTTTAGTGTTACCATTACTTTTGAGGTTTTGCGCATTTCTTCTTTTCTTTGTTAATGCTTCTTTGTAACTTGTTTTTAGACACTTTTATTTAGATATTTCTTGCCCTTGACTCTAATTGCTGGCTTAATTGCAATTTGGTTGTTGATTAATTGGTTTGGCAGGTTGACATGCTATATGGTATAGTAGGATACATATTAGGTACTTTTAAGTGAAAATGTATATATCACATAAAGGAAATAATCTAATACAATACCCTTGTACTTACATCCCACCAATAGAAACATAACATCTGTGTTGACATGTTTTTTTGAAGAGAGAGGAAAAAAGTTATTTGAATATTATACCTATGTATTTCAAAAAATACGTAGTTGAAATTTTATTTTGAATAAGAGTCATATCCACTCCTCGATACACGACCGACGATAATAGTGAAGATATCTCGTAAAGATGTGAAGGTGCAATGCCTGTACCTTGAAGAGACTGGTGGGGCAAAGTGTGAACAGAGAGTGTAATGTGAAATAGTCGTGAAGCTGAGATTTTGCTTGGCCACATTAATAAATTTATATTAATTTTTCTAATACATCCTCTCTCACGCAGAAGTTTTTGAATTTGACTTGTGTTGATTTTAACTCGCTTTTTAATTTTATTGAAGATCAGGGACAATGATCACATTAACAATTTTATATTTATATCTTGAACTCTCTCTTTATAAAATTTCTTGTCTCCCCACCTACATGAATGAAGTAATAAAATCCTTCATAATTTAGCAATTTCAACTGATTTGGAGAAGCGGCATGGGAACGGTGACCATTGTATCACTGTTCCCACATAAATTTACCTAAATGTCATGTTCTTGAACTGTTTTTCCAAACTGTCACGTAGGCAAGGTCGTTTCTGACACAGACGAACTATGCATGATGATGTGTCAGGAAGCTGGTGGTGTCAGAGTTTGTTTCTGACACAGGCGAACTCTGCATTTTATTAAGTTCGCCTACCATGCAGGCGAACTCCATTTTTTTTTAAAAAAAATTTGATACTTGTTATCCACTAAAATTATGACACGTCAGCAAACCGAGTTCGCATGTGTCAGAAGCGAACTTGCCCCCGTGGCAGATTGGGAAATAAGACTGTTCGCGTAACATTTAGGTAAAAAAGTTGGTAAACAATGATATTTTGGTCAGTTACCCAGCGGCATGCCTGGGCTGATTGACCATTTTATCCTTATTTTTAAATTTTTTATACCAATTAATTTGCTCTCTTTTTAAACTATATTTTTTTATACCAAATAGCCCCCTTTTTAAAACTATATTAGACAAGAATTATAATGATGAATAAAAAAGATTGCAATTGATAAAGTTTGGAAAAAGACTAAAACAACTCTAACGATTGAATATTATCTTCAATCACATTACTTATTATGCAGAGAAATGAGATTCGATACATTTATAATTTAATAATTATCATGTCATTATTGAAGAGAATACATATGCTCCAAGTATAAAAACAGCACGATATCTTTCTCATTATTAAGCATAATTTATGTTTGGATGGGAATGACTTGGAGAGGTTTAGTCTTATGCAAGGTAATCCCATATTTCTCAGACATATCCATTTCCCCTGAATTTACACCATCCACAAGCTTCCAACCATAGCTATATAGAAGAGAGGCCAACACGATGTGCACAGTCCTAGAAGCCAATGGCAATCCAGGGCATATCCTTCTTCCTGCCCCAAATGGAATCAACTCTAAATATTGACCTTTAAAATCAATCTCACTCTTTAAGAATCTTTCAGGCATAAATTCATTTGGGTTTGTCCAAATACTTGAATCTCTTCCCATGGCCCATACATTAACCAGAATTTGTGCACTTTTAGGCACCATGTATCCACATAGTTCAACATCAACTTCTGATTTGTGTGGCACTAAAAATGGGATGGGTGGATGCAAGCGGAGAGTTTCCTTCACCACTGCTCGTAGGAAAGGAAGCTTTGAGATATTTGATTCTTCAAGCTGTACACCTTTGATAAGTACCTCTTGAAGCTCTTTTCTAACTTTTTCTAGTTTTTCTGGGTTACGTAGCAACTCTGTCATCGCCCATTCTATTGTGCTTGATGTTGTGTCTATTCCAGCCACAAATAAATCCTGATATGATCAATTAGATAAGTCATATAAGATGAAATATTGATACGATTGGGTAAGAAATTGTGTTTAAGGATAGTGTTTAAAGAAAAATAATAATATTGATGGGTAATTGGAAATCCCATGATAAAGAGATTTTTCATCAAATGAACTAAAAAAGCAGTAATAAAGTGGGCTTGGATAGCCAACGCTAACCACTATAGTTGTAAGGCAAAAATGATCGTTGTTTTAAGGATATAAATTGTGTTATTTTAATTTTTAATATTATGTATTACGGGTATTATATAATTATAATATGAAAAGTTGTATTTTTTTCTCTCCTATGTTACTTCAGCTGATGTGAAATTTTTTTTTTTTTTTAGATTATTGCTATATACTACCCGTAATATATAATGTTAAAAATTAAAATGACATAAATTTATATCATTTAAAAAATACACAGTTAACCCATATTTTAAATACTCAATTCAAATAGGCCAATCAATTATTAACTTTGATACTATAAAAATTTTGAAAATTGAGATTCCCGGACAAAATTTTTTTCTAGTGTACCAAACGCCCCCAAAACGACAAACTCACTCCAATAAATGAATTCGGACACTGCATCAACAGAAAATGAGATATTTGTAGTGCATGATTAGATAAGCCATATATAATGAAATATTTATGGATTTTATAATTCTCATGTTGTAGAGATAAAAAGCATGTGGGACCCATATGTTAAAAAAAATTATGTGTGGGACACACATCAGCACGGAAATCGAAGGGTATGTAGGAAGATCGTAATTCTCATGTTAAATGAGAATTATAAAACTCAATATTTATACATTAACTAAGAAGCTGTGTTCCTTTAAAGAAAAATAATAATAATAAATAATGAATTTTGTATTAAATCATCCAAATAATCAAAGGGAATTATATAAAACATTGGTAGCAAAGATACTCACCAGAAATAAATGCAATACATGAGGGCGGGTCACTTGCGAATTCTCTTCTTGCATGACTTCCAACAGAGAATCTAACACATCATTGCACGCCTTGGATTCATTTTCTGAAGATCTCAAGCTCAATCTTTCTTCTATAAGACCATCAAAAAACGCAATTAACTTTCCAAAATAACTGTTCATTCTTGCACGTGCACCTTGTGGATCAAGCAGGCGAAAGATTGGGAAAAAGTCCACAACGTTAGGCCTTCCAGCTTCTTCCATGATACCCCAAATGATATCCTTGAACTCTTGAGTCTTATCAGAAGTGAAATGAGCCAAATCCATAGAGAAGAAAGTGTTTGATATGGAATTAAGCACGGTTACAAAGGAAGCTTCACCAATATCCAAAGCCTCACCTTTTTTGCAGCTTTCCTTGACATGATCCATTAAATCTTGCACCTTCCCTTGACGATGAAATTGTGTAGAATCAAGTTTCTCGGAAGAAAAAACTTTGGTAGCACAAACTCTTCTAAGGGTCCTCCATTGAGATGAAGGAGGCATCCATACCACCGAGAGTATGTGGTGATCATGTGCTTGGAGAGTATCTGGGACTGTCCTATTAGACAAGATTTGATCATGTTTATGCAATACTTCTTTGGCTATTTGCGGAGAGGAAATCACTATGGTGGTTTTGTTCCCTAACTTGAGACTCATTATAGGTCCATAGGTTTGAGAAAGCTTAGCAAGTGCTTGGTGAGGTTTGTTGCCAAGTTCCAAAATGTTTCCAATTATTGGAAAAGGAAGAGGCCCTGGTGCTTGTTTTTGAGATTTGGTGCTTTTTCTTCCAAAGATGGAGATTAGGACATGAATGCTTGCCAACAACACGAAGGAAATTAACAGAAGTGTAAGGTTGTCCATGACTGTGTTATTGCCTTAAAATCATAGCTAGTTTCTTTTATAATGTAGTTCTAATCAAAGGTCACATGAGTACAGGACCCCTCCTCTGGCATCCGCCAGACAATTCTGACTAATCTGCCTAACACTTCATTCATATCTACTTTATGATTTATTATTTTTCAGATCATTGTGATGTGATATTTTTTGGTTTTTTAGAGATAGAATTGATAGAATATTAGTTACAAATTAATATCTTTTTTCTGCTTGAGCTAGAAGGAACCAGATGTGGGTCATGCAATTAAAAAAAAAAAAAAATTGTCTCAGCTTAGTTGAAAAAAGTGTGAGACTTCTAACAAAGACTTTTCTTTGCTAGTATAATACTTTTCCACCTTCTCTCAAATGACAAAGCAGCCAAAGATTCCGTTTTTCCCGATCGGCCAAGCCGCCAAAGATACAAGTGACATGAAATAATGTAAACTGAGATAGTTTTCTCATGTTATAAATACAATAAGAGTGTATCATCTATCATTTAATATAATCATAAAAAATTTCTTACACACAGGATATTTTACAGCACGCAAAACGAATCTCTATAACATAACACAATCACTCTCTCTACAACATAACTCTTATAAAACCCTAGTAAATAACAGACCCATTATTTGTTATAAAAAGAAGAAGAGTAAAATGGATATCGATATATCAGTTATCTAAAAAAATATAATTCTTGTTATAAATATATATATATATATATATATATATATATATATATATATATATATATATATATATATATATATATATATATATCGATATATCAGTTATCTAAAAAAATATAATTCTTGTTATAAATATATATATAATTCTAGCCGAAAGTCAAATTACACCGACGGTTCATATCAACTTTATGCCATGAATGTTACATAAAAATTCTCATGAAGTTATGTACAAAATAAAATAAAATAAAATAAAAATTTCTCATGAAGTCACGAGCGTGCTGCACAAATTTGTCCCATTCTAAAGTTGGAACTTCGTACGCACAGGTCACATGTATCGTGCGAGGATATAATTGATTTGCAAGAGCCAATCCCAATCACAAATTTCTCTCTCTTCAGTGAAGGTTCATTAGCAAGAGCCAATCCCAATAATTGATTTGCTTCTTATCAATGTTATCAGATCCGTTGCGAATCGAACAGGTCCATTCGAAATCCGGCGAACTGATTATTGGATTGGTTCAAATTACATTCGACAGACTATATATCGAATTCGTTGAAAATCGATTTGAATGGCTGAGTTTTATTAAAATTGTTGACCCGGGTCATCAAAATTGGCAGATCATATATTTTATAATAAATAAAAAATTATCTTATCTTATTTTAAAAAAAAATGTGAATCTTATTTCCAGATTTTTTGTAATTTTATTTATGGGAAAAATTATATTTATAAATTTTTTTATTTACAAGCTACACTAAGCATGACCGGTTATACTTCAATCAAGAATGTATGACCGGTCATACTTAATGTAATTTGTAAAAAAAATTTGTAAAATGATCTTTTCCCTTTATTTACTAGTAATATACTTTTTATAACCACTTCAAATTCCAATACTGAAACAATTTATGAAATATTAAATTAAGTGAAATTGACATATTAATTTCTTGTAAATTTTTTTTTATGGGAAGAATTATTGGTAAATATTGTATAATTATTAAATATAATTAGTTAAGGATAATAGATAAAGGAATTATATGTGATTATCTGAGACCAATTTTTTTTCTTTATTTATTTCTTTTACAATATATTGTACGTGGTTATCTTATATAATTTATCTTATCCCAATAAAAAGTTATATATGTTTGCAGTTCAGCGTAATATTTTTTTACATGTATTTAAATATTTTATAGATTTTAATTTATGTATAAAATATATATGAATTTAATGTATTCATTTGGATTATACATTCAATCCGCTGATTCACTTTGGGGATATAACTCTCATGTTGCATAAGAGTAGTTTTCTTTAGAGAGGATTTAAGTGGGACTCACCATTAAAAAATAAAAAATAAAAAGAAAAAAAGATGAATATAATTTTCTAAGTGAGAGAAAATGAAATAACTATTTTATGTAAAATGAGAGTATTATTTCCCTTAAACCAATAACCCAACACCCCCGGTTAGGCCAATGATCGGATCTGATAAGATTGCTTCGCCAATGATCGGATCTGATAAGATTGCTTCTTATCACATCTGCCAATAGTTAGCGATGAATACAGATAGGATTATATGATTTGGTTATATAAAATTTCTGTATTTTAAAAAGGAAAAATATTTATTTATTCTTGTAAATGATATAATTTATATTTTTTTACTTTCATAAAGAAGTGAGACACATACTTTTATTCTTTTATCAACTTTTTTTTCTTCTTTATCTATCTCTTTTAAAATGACATAATTTTACATCCTTTACAACGAGGTTTATTTCCATGGACCCGGATCATTGGTCCATTAGAATTGTAGGAGGGGTAAAATGGGAAATGAATTAAAAATTGGGGATAAAATGGGAACTCAATGTGAGAGGGAGCATAAAATAATTTTATGGTCATGATCATAAAATTATTTTCCGTATATCTGATTGGTGCAAGATTAAATATCTGATTGACACATATTTAATATATATTAAAATAAAAGGTAAAGAATGTGTCGTTGTAAAGGGAAAATAATTTTATGATCCTGGACGATGAAATTATTTTGTGCTCCCTCTCACATTGAGTTCCCATTTTATCCGGATATACGTATTACCTGCTAAGTCTCAAACGCGCAGGTGACAATACGGAGACGTTTTTAATGAATCGGGAGCATCTAGGCTTCCATTCAATCCTAACACTTGAATCAAAAGTTGTGTTTTCTCTCTTCTGTGCAAACTTTTGCAGATTTTTTATTGTTTTGGCCCACTAAATTATTTTTTTCACGTGATGCACATTAAATATTTCTGACAACACCGCATCTCAAGTTAAAAGTCAGCTAAAGTACCATTTTGAATTTTTTGGATAAAAGAATTACCCGATTAAAGCTGATTGAATAAATTTTTCCAAAATAATGCAGTCTATCATTTTGACGGGACTCGTGCCATATCAGAGCGATATAGGCAGTCCAATTACCGTAAATTTCAGAAGACCATAACTTGTTACTCGGATATCCAAATCACATGATTCTTTTTTTCATTTCACATAACAACTTTTTGAGATCTACACAATGACACCTCATTTAATATATTTTATCTCTCATAAACATAGTTTAAATTTATAACAATTGTACTACAATCACAAGAGTGTTTATTCACAAACATCGAAGATGCTTTTTTTTTTTGGTACAATGACGATTAAAAGAGGGCTGTCAGACAAATTTTTATATATTTTAAATTTAATTTTAAAATATATCATAATTTTAATTTATTAAAATTTAAAAAATTATATATATTCGTTTCAATTTAAAAAAAAAAACTTTTCCAATTATTATAGCAGCTTTTTTCTGGTCCTTTTGTTTGATATGCAAGGAATTTAATAGCGAATATTTAGTGTAAGGAAAAAAAAATTATATAATAAATGAAATGTTAGATATAAATAAAATTGATTATCAGAATTAAAAGTATAATTTAAATCAGTGTAATATATATATATATATATATATATATATATATATATATATATATAGGGTTGATCTTTTCTATATTTTACATGATGAAAAAACCATGTTACACACACAATCAAAATGTGGGTCCCTATATATATATATATATTATTTATTCTTTTATCTTTTTTTTTTTTTATGGACCCCACTTATACATTAAATGTGTGACATAAGAAAATTTTTTCACGTGAAATGGGAAAATTAATTCATATATATATATATATATATATATATATATATATATATATAAATAAATTAACAATTTGATGAAATAATTGATTCAGTCGCATAGGATCATGGTAGGTAGCAGCTAATATATGTGGAAATTTTCTGAAATATAGAAAGTGAAGATTATAGTTACTACATAATCTTTTTTCTTACTACCTTCTATTATTAAATTTTACCTGTTAACTTTCGTAGGTTATAATTTTTCGATCGTATTTATTAATAATTATTAATTTCTAATAAATTATAATCGTTAGATTAACGAAAATCAACTGTTAAGATTTGGTAGTAAGAAGTGGTAAGAAAAAATGGATAGTAAGTATAACTTCTCCAAATTATATGTATATATATGGGAAATATTTGTTTATAAATCTTTTTTACAAATTACACTAAATATGACCGGTCATACACTTGATTAGTATATGACATAGTGTAGCTTATAAGAGTTTGTAAAAAAAAGTTTGTAAATTAATCTTTCCAATATGTGTGTGTGTGTGGGGGGGGGGGGGGTGGGGGGGGGGGGATAAGTATTTCTCTAGTCACCGGAGATAAAGTTACCTCCAGTGAGCTCAAAACAACGTCATTTTGGGTTACAAGATTAGAAAATTATAATGATAAAGACTAATATAACCTTGCAATATATTATAATTACAAAAATACCTTGATTTCCGTCCCAAAACGACGTCGTTTTGAGCTCATTGGAGATAAGTTTATCTCCGGTGACTGGATATATATGTATACAGGGTAAAGGATTTCTCCGGTCGATAGAGATAAGATAAGTTTTCTCCAGTTAACCCAAAATCACGTCATTTTGGGGCAGAAATCAATGTATTTTTATAATTACAATATATTGCAGGGTTGTATTAGTCTTTATCATTATAAATTTTTAATCTTATAACCCCAAAACGACGTCATTTTGAGCTCACTGGAAAAATACTATTCTCATATATATATATATATATATATATGATTTATATTTCTGCAGCTGTTGTACGTGCAACAATCAAATATTTGCCATATATATACTTGAAAGTATTAAATGTAGGGAATCATAACCATACAAAGGATAAAAACATTAAATGTGGGGAATCATAACCATACACATGTCGTTGTTGTACATAAAGCAACTGCTGAAATGATTATATATATATATAATTAAGCATGTCTCCCCAAAAAAAATATCAATTGCGCGTTTTAGACGCAGCAGGAACCTATGAAGCACCGACACTTCAAAAACACTAACGTGTCGTGTCCGACACTTCCCGACATATACCCGACATCCATATATATATATATATATATATATATATAATATATTTAAAAGTTACATTGCGTTGAGTTTTTAGTTCCAACTATTAGATTCGTTGGATTACAATTACTATTTTATTGAGTTTAATATAAATATTTGGGATATCTTTTGTTTTTTTGCAAAATTTATGAATATTATAAGTTTGGAAAATTTCTTATTATATTATTGAATATTAAATATAATATACACCACATAAATTAAAAATATTATTTAATATCAAAACGTGTCCTTGTCGAAATCTAACATTTTTTAGAATTAACGTGTCGGAGGTTATAATTTTTCGATCGTATTTATTAATAATTATTAATTTCTAATAAATTATATATCATGTGTTTAGAAAAAATCCGATATAATGCAACATAAAAGTATATTGCTGCATTTTACCTTGTCATGTGATCATTCAAAAATTACAAAGTTTGACTCAGCTTCTTTCAGTATTTCTCAGAGATGAACTTTTATTTAGCACAACCAAATTTATAAAATAATAAACTATAATTATTTGTTTGTAAAGATTTGTGGGTGGGGTTAGTATTTGGATTTTTTCAAATTTGTATTTACAAAATTTAAAATCAGAATTAAGAATTTAATTATAGAAAGAGAAGGGCGAAATTTTGATTTAATTATAAAAAAATGTTGGTGGGCCACTTGATTAGTATATGACTAGTTTGAAACCTCCTATGTAGCACCGGGACACAACACGAAACGACACTCCAACACGTTAATTCTAAAAAATATTATATTTCAACACATTAGGACACGTTTTGATATTAAATAATTTTTTTAATTTATGTAGTGTATGTTATATTTAATATTCAATAATTTAACAAAAAAATGAAACTAAACTTATAATATTCATTAATTTTGCAAAAAGATATAAGATATCTCAAATATTTATATTAAACTCAATAAAATGGTAATCGTAATCTAATGAATCTAATAATGAAAACTAAAAACTCAACGCAATGCAACATTTGAACCTTTTTTTGAATTTCTATAATGAGTGTTGGAGGGTCGGGGAGTATCGGAGTGTCGGAGAGTGTTGGAAGTGTCGGATATAACACGTCAGGGTTTTTGAAGTGTCGATGCTTCATAGGAAACCTCTATGTCAACATTATATACCATCATGTAATAAGTTTATATATTTATCCACACAAAAAATTCTTATAGTTTTGTCTAAGTTTTTATATTTTATCTCAAAGATGGACATTTATTTATTACAACCAGATTTAAAAAATAATAATAAATAATTATTTTTTTGCAAGAATTTGTGTCCCTAGTATTTTGAATTTTACAATTTGTATTTACAAAAATTGAAATCAGATTTATAAGGAATTTAATTATAAAAAATGAAGTATGAAATTTTAATTTAATTATGAAAATAAGTTGATGGGCTCTACCGAGATTGCTACCCCTAACTATCAGCATATAATAGATTTTTATATTTATCCACGAAAAAATGATCTTATAGTTGCATTTAGGTTTTTATATTTTATATCAGAGATGGATTTTCATTTATTATAATCAGATTTATGAATTAATAATAAATAATTATTTTTTTCAAAGGATTGGTGTCGTTAGTATTTGAAATTGTACAAATTTGTATTTAAAAAAAATTAAAATCAGATTTAGCAATATAATTATAAAATAAGAAGGATGAAATTTTAATTTAATTATAAAAATATGTTGGTGGGTCGGCCCCCGGGCCGAGCCCAATTTGCCACCTCTGACTATCAGCATGTAATAGGTTTTTATATTCATTCACAAAAAAGGTTCTTATTGTCACATTTAGGTTTTTATATTTTATCTTAGAGATGGACTTTCATTTATACAATCACATTTAAAAAATAATAATAAATAATTATTTCTTGCAAGGATTTGTGTAGTTAGTATTTAGAATTTTACAAATTTGTATTTAATAAAATTAAAATCAGATTTAGAATTTACTTATAAAAGAGGAAGGATGAAATTTTAATTTAAGGGATTTGCATTCATCATGCAATATGACACAAAAAAGTTTCCTACACACACAATATTTTGTTGGCCCGCACTTTTTGAAGTAAAAAAGAATTAAGGCACGCAAAACGAATCTCCATAACATTACACAATCACTTTTCCTACAACATAACTCTCATGAAACCCTTAATTTAATTACAAAATTATGTTGGTGGGCCGGTCCTCCAGGCCGAGCCCAGTTTGCCACCTCTTACTATCAGCATGTAATAGGTTTTTATATTTATCCGCAAAAAATATTCTTATAGTTGCATTTAGGTTTTTATATTGGGTTCGATTTTTCTGCAGTAAGCCTAATACGACATCGTTTTGACGCGGAAATCATAGTGTTTTTGTAATTTTAATTTATTTTAATGTTATTATAGTCTTTATAATTATAATTTTTTAAGCTTTCAATCTCAAAATGATGTCATTTTGGGAATAAGTGCAGATAACTTATCTGCAATAACTACAGAAATAACTTTTTGTTTTATATTTTATCTCATATATGGACTTTCATTTATTACAATCAGACTTACAAAATAATAATAAATAATTATTTTTTGCAAGGATTTGTTTCATTAGTATATGAAATTTTACAAATTTATACTTAAAAAAATTAAAATCAGATTTAGGAATTTAATTATAAAAGAAGAATGATAAAATTTTAATTTAATTATAAAAATATGTTGGTGGGCCGGCCCTCCTGGCTGAGCCCAGTTTGCCACATTTAACTATCAGCATGTAATATGTTTTTATATTTATCCACAAAAGGTTCTTATAGTCGCATTTAGGTTTTTATATTTTATCCGAGAGATGAACTTTCATTTATTACAATCACATTTAAAAAATAAATATAAATAGTTATTTTTTTCCAAGGATTTGTGTCGTTAGTACTTGAAATTTTACAAATTTATATTTACAAAAATTAAAATCAAATTTAGGAATTTAATTATAAAAGTAGAACGATAAAATTTTAATTTAATTATAAAAATGTGTTGGTGGGTTGGGCGGGCAGGCCCTCCGGGCCAAACCTAGTTTGCAACCTTTAACTATCAATATTTCATGTAAATAATTATTTTTTTCAAGGAATTATGTCCTTAGTTTTTTGAATTTTATAAATTTATATTTAGAAAAATTGAAATCAGATTTAGAAATTTAATTATAAAATATTAATGATGAAATTTTAATTTAATTATAAAAATAAGTTGGTGGGTTGGCCCTCCGGGCCGAACACAATTTGTCACCTCTAACAATCAACATTTTATATCAGCATGTAATATACATTTATATTTATCCACACAAAATTGTTCTTATATAATTGCATATAGATTATTATATATCTATATTTTTTACAGTTGCCTTTAAATCGACATTTTGTGGTATGTGTATTTGTGACATATATAAGAGATAAAGAGTTGGATAATTTTTGAGTTTGTACCTTTAATATTCTATCAAACACTTTATAGTTGAAGTTGAATAGGGTAGTATGAAAAGACCATTCATTAGTTTAATTACATAATAATAAATACTATTAATGGTCTTAACAAAATATTATTAATAGACTTAACAATTTTCTATGCAGAAGGTTATGGTATTATTAATAGACTTAATAATCACCTATGCAAACAGTAGTGAGATATTAATGTAGTTCTTTGACAACCAAAATTTCAAACTTTTTTTTCGCACCTATGAAGTTTAAATTTCAAATTTAAATTATTATTTTATCAACTATAAATATATTTTTATAATTTTAAATAGAATTTTTCTTTAATCTATAATTTTCAAATTTATTATGTATTTTTTTCCACTGCAGAAACATTAAATGCTGAACTTTTTCCCCCTATCAAGTTCAAAATTCAAATTTAAAAAGTTTATATTTGAAATAATAAATATTTTCTCACCCAATAGATATAATAATAAATATTATTAATAGATTTAATAATTTTTCATACAAAAAGTAGTGAAAAACATCCATAGAAGGTTGGGGGGAGCTTCCAGCTGATCAAGATATCTTCATATCTTTCTAATGTTAGAAGAAAAAAAGAGAAATCTGAGAAAAAATATCCTGAGGAGAGCACATTTTCCCATTGAAGACTAGGTTGTTCCTGTCCTTCCAGATGAGCCAACAGATCACTCCAAACTTCAACCTCTATTTAGTATTCTGACTACTCCTATGAAGGTTCTTTCTCATCCAGTTATCCATATCATTACCTACAAAGGAGTCTAACTCCTTGTTATCAATCCAGAGGTTCCACACCTCACGGGTCCAGGAACACCTTCTAAAGATATGGTCATTGTCTTCAATTAGCGATTGGCATCTGGGGCAAGATTCAGATCATGTCATATGTTTATGAAATCTTTATGCATTAGTGAGTAACTTATTCCCAACCAGGAGCTAAAGAAAAAATTTAATCCTTTGAGGGCCTTCCCACTTCCACACAATGTCCCAAGCTTTAGGACTAGAATTCCCATGGTGCAAGGGAAGGTAGTTATAGGCTCAGGGGCGGAGACAGGGGGAGGCTAGAGTGGGCTGGCGCCCCCCCCCCCCCCCCCCCCCCCCAAAAGAAAAAAAAAACTAATTGAAAAAAAATTGCAGTTACAAGCATAACGTGATACTATTGTTATTGTTAAATGTGCATCTTCTGGATATTCTAGTTTGAGATCCAAGTTGAAATCTATCTCCACTTCACCTAATGTATGTTAATGAAAGTTTTGGCCATATAAAGAAAATGAGTTTTCTATAATTTAAAAGACTCACTTTTTGGGGCAACTTGGTTGCGGTCTTTTAATTTTATTTTTAAAAAAAAAATTGTAGTTAAAAATATTGTTTTAGTTAAGGCATTTTTTTTATGATTACTTTAAACTACTTTTTGTGTTTGTTGGACCTGGCCAACAATTTTTTTTCTTTCAATTTTTGAAATGTTGTTAAATGTTAATATTTTGGTAAGAAATTATGATTTTCTTGAAGGTATGAGGTCAATAGGTAAAGAAAATACAGATATTATTCAAGACAAAAAAATAATTTTCGCCCCCTTATCCTCCAATCCTGGCTCCGCCACTCTATAGGCTGAGTTGATGGTGAAAGACCCGGAAGTGGATTGGTTCCATACCACCTTATCCTGCCCATCAAGAATCGAGGGAGGAATTATATTATCTATAACATCTAGAGCCTCTCTGGATAGAGCTGATTAAACTTGCTCTAGTTCCAATTCCCCTCTATTACACAATCTAGCACCTTCCAGCTCTTTGCTTCTTCAGGGATATTAACAGAGGTATAATCAATAAGTCTACCAACATTTGGGGCCCATATATCAAACCAGAATGTAGTTTTTGATCCATCACCAATAATAATCCTAGAGCCCTATACGACATGGTCTCAGACTTTTTGAATCTCTTTCCAAATATTGGAAATGTTATTGCCCCTCCTAAGATGAGGAGTAGGCGTATCTTCAACCTTTTACTTATTGCGCGGCACCTTTACCCCCAGGTCCTCTTTGTTAGATAATAAACCAAACCCCAATTTCATGGAGAAGGCTTTATTAACTAATTTTTGATCCCTGAACCCCAGCCCTTTATCTTTTTTAGAATGACACAATTTATTCCAACTCACTAAGTGAGTTTTCCTTTGCGCATGAGATGAGCCCCATATGAAATTTCTTGTTATTTTCTCAACTTCATTACAAACACCATTGGGGACCACAACTGACTGCATGGAGTAGGAAAGCATGGCTTCTAGAACTGATTTGGCTAGGGTGGCACGCCCAACTAATGACAGAGACGTTTAGTTCCAAGAGGAGAGTCTTCCCTGAACTCTATCAAAGACATTCCTGAAAGTATTCTTCGTTACTCTTTTATGGTGTAGAGGGACTCCAAGGTACTTGCCCAGGTCTGAAGTAATACCTATACCTAGGGAGTCACTAATTTCTTTGGCCCACCTAAGACTGGCATTCTTAGAGAAATACACTCTAGTTTTGTCATTACTCACTTTTGCCCTGAAGCCCCGACAAAGATTTTTAAAACCTGATTTATCACATGATCTTCAGCACACGGAATAATATCATCGGCAAAGAAGAGATGAGAAATAGGAGGGGCATTTTTCCTTAACATAATAGGCCTCTGGGCTTTAGTCTCCACTGCCATGTGAATGAGATGAGCTAGTCTTTCAATATAGAGGACAAATAGGTATGGGGAGATAGGATCCCCTTGCATGATACCTCTGCCAGGTAGGATGCTCCTAGTTGCAACTCCATTCCACAGAAGGTTCATAGAGGTCGTGGAAATACAATTGTAGACTAATTGAGTAAGAAAATCAGGAATGCCAATATCCTTCATAGTCTCCTGCACAAAGCTCCAATTTAACACATAGAACTTAAAATAAACTCCCACTAAACTATAGTATCCTCAATGAGAATAACATCCATATAAGCAATGTGCTCGTGAAAAGCCTTAGGCACTAAGCCCTTTGTCAATGGATCCTTAAACATGGAGTTTGTCCCTATGTGTTCTATTGTAATTTGACCACTCTGAACTCTTTCTTTAACAACTAGAAACTTTATATCAATATGCTTTGATTTTGAAGAGCTTTTCTGCTGATTTTTTGTCACAATATATCTTTGAGCGGTCTTTCAATGCCATTAACCACATGAATCCATGTTACAAAATTTTGTAGCCATATTTCATGGTCAAATACTATGTTGTACCGACACTGACACGGGACACAACACGCCGACACGTTAATTCTAAAAAATGTCATATTTTGACACGGGACACATTTTGATATTAAATAATTTTTTTAATATATATAATATAATTTATATTTAATAGAATAAAATAAATGCAAAAGAAATTGATTTTGTTTGTTTTTCGAAACAAATGGATTCCGTTGAAAACGGATGAATAAAATAAATGCAAATGAAATTGATTTTGTGAAGTTTTTCGATGAAAAAGGAAATCCGTCGAAGATCCAATAAAATATTTAAATTCTATAATATAAATATAAACAAGAATAATCTTCGTACCTTTAGTTTTTTTATGTCAAATTTCGTAACAGAAAAAAAAAATTAATTTATAAATTATTTTTTCATGTTTAGTTAATAAAATAAAATTTAGACCTTAAAAAAAAGTGTTGGATGCGTGTCGGAGAGTTGACCGCGTGTCGAAAAAAATTGACTGTGTCAAAAAAAATTGAATGCGTGTCGGAGCGTGTAGTACATCTTTCAAAAAAAATGGTGTGTTCGTGCTTTGTAGGTTGATGCCTCACAATAAGCTATAAACTCAGCAGCCATGGTAGAAGAAGCTATAAGTGCCTGCTTAGCACTTCTCCAAGAAATAACTTCTCCGGCTAACATGTAAACATATCCTATTGGCTCCCAGCAAAATTGGAATCATTGACCTCTTACTGTTGCTCTCGTACTATGAATAATAAGAACACATGTACTCAATATATAACGTCTTGCGCTTTTGGTATTGATTTTAAAAGGTTATGGATCATTGACTACATGGTGCAACATATCCTTTCCTCTTTTATTTCAATCCATCACTAGTATCCATATTATAATTGTGCGTTCTGATAATTAATATTCAAGTTCAAATCTCCTTAGATCTAAAAAAAATGTTACTCATGTTCTCAAACTCTCATAGTCTTCTCCCCCTTCACAAATTTACCATTGGTTAGAATTGTACCGTAAAATTCTTTTCTATGCCTTGTGTAGATCGATGGAGTAACAGCCAAAATATATAACCCAGCATCGGTTACCAATTAACCGCCTATGAATTATGAATATCTACCTCAGAATAGTGTAGTGCTCCGATTAAATAGTTAACCTCTCCCAAAAGTTAAAAATGGCAGGATATACTTACCACCAAAAAAGTTTACCATCTTTACAATCAACTTAATCACCATTGATTTTCGTAAATCTAATGGTTATAATTATTAGATTTATTGAGAATTAATAATTAATTAATAATGCGATCAAATAATTTCCAATAAATTATAACCGTTAGATTGACGAAAATCAACATGATTAAGTTAGTTGTAAAGGTGATAAATTTTTCTGGTGTACGTAAATCCTTCCCCAAGTCAGTCAAAAAACCTAAAATTATTTAACTCTTCATTTGATTATTAAATTTGATATATTTATCACTCGGGTAGGTTTTACTGATTACTGTTTTTTATTACCAGCTCTTATACTTAATCTTGTAATTAGCTTATCAAATCAAATCAATAGTTATAAAATGGTATGAAGTGAAAGCCATTGATTTGATTTTAATCCAATAATAATAAGATTCATTATAAGAAAAAATAGTGGTAAGTATAAACACCCTCTTATCACACACATGAAACATTTTTTACAATAAATTAATATTGCAAATGGAAAATAATTAAAATATTAAATACAATAATAATAACGAAAAAAGAAGAAGAAATATTGCGAATGGTGAAGCTTGGAAGACAAACCTAAAACAGCTCCGACGATTGAATACAATAGGAAGGAAATTTCAAGAAATAAAATTGTTACATTTATTGTTCATAATTATCACGCCATTACTGAAGAAAATATATCTCAAATCAAAACATAAAAACAACACGTCACTTTTTTTTTTTGGTATAACACACGTCACTTTTTACTGGCGAAGACGAATATAATCTTTCTCATAATTAATATACATGAATGAGAAACAACATGTTGTGACTTGGTTTACATATTTATTAAAAAAAGAAAAAGAAAAGAAAATTTTTGCACATAAATCAATCGAAGGGTCACAAACATGAGAATTCAATTCTCATGCAATATGAGAAAATATTTTGCCTTAATATTATGCTTGGATGGGAATGACTTTGAGAGGTTGAGCCTTATGCAAGGCAATCCCATATTTCTCAGACATATCCATGTCCACTGCCTTTAACCCATCAGCGAGCTTCCAATCATAGCTATATATAAGAGAAGCCAACACAAAGTGTATAGTCCTAGAAGCCAATGACAATCCAGGACATATCCTTCTTCCAGCTCCAAATGGAATCAACTCAAAATCATTGCCTTTAAAATCAATGTTACTCTCCAAGAATCTTTGAGGGATAAATTCATTTGGGTTTGTCCAAATACTTGAATCTCTCCCCATGCCCCATACATTAACCAGAATTTGTGCACCTTTGGGCACCATGTAGCCACATAGTTCAGCATCAACTTCTGGCGTTTGTGGCACCAAAAATGGGGAGGGTGGATGCAAGCGGAGAGTTTCCTTCACCACTGCTTGTAGGAAAGGAAGCTTTGAGATATGTGATTCTTCAAGTTGTTCACCTTTGACAAGTACCTCTTGAAGCTCTTTTCTAACTTTTTCTAGTTTTTCTCGGTTACGTACCAGCTCCGTCATCGCCCATTCTATTGTGGTTGATGTTGTGTCTATTCCAGCCATAAATAATGCCTGATATGATTAATAATAAAATCATATAATAAGACGAAATCTATACGACTTACTCAAAAATTAAATAAGAAGTTTATGTTACTTTTTAAAAAAAAAAATCATAATAAATGAAGTTTGCATTTCATCATCCAAATAATCAAGGGTAATAATATGTAGACTAGACGGTAAAATTAACGGATTTTGTATCGGGGAAGGATATTGTAACAACCAATTTATGTTACTACTATATTACTACCATATTACTACCAATCAATCTCTCCGTTAGATCAATTATGTTGATTTAATGGTTATATTTATTTCCATCTTTATATGGTTATGATTCCCCATGTTTAAGGTGAAAGTATTAAATATAGGAAACCATAACCATACAAAGGTGAAAATAAATATAAAGTATTAAATTTGGGAAATCATGATCATACAAAGATGAAAATAAATATAACCATTGGATCAACATAATCGATCTAACGGTGAGATTGATTGGTAGTACATTGGTAGTAACACAACTTTGTTGTTACAATATTCTTCCCTTATATTAAAAAAATAAGTAAAATAAGGGATTTGAATTTTGAGGGATTAAATCGTCAAAATAAATATTCAAGAGATTATATATTGATAAAGAGAGGGAGAAAAAGGTGATGGACTGATGGAGGCAACCCTAGCCTGTTACTCTTCATGCATGGTTCCCTAAATCATCTTTTATATTTTCATGCTAAGGTGATGGCAACGGGTAATCATGCACCATTGGCATATTATCGATACCACCTTGAATTATATTTCACAATAAACGACATTTATAGTTTTTATCAATTTATGTGCATATATTTGCTTTATATAAAGTTATATTTCTTTCTCATGAGGTAAGTTATGACATTGAATTTTGGTGTGAAGAGAGACTCAAGATACTCACCAGAAATAAATGCAGCACATGATGGCGGCTCATTTGCGAATTATCTTCTAGCATGAGTTCAAGCACAGAATCTAACACGTCATTGCATGCTTTGGATTCATTCTCTAAAGCTCTTAAGCGCAATCTTTCTTCTATAAGACCATCAAAAAACGAAATTAACTTCCAAAAATAACAATTCATTCTTGCACGCACACCTTGTGGATCAAGCACGCGAAAGATAGGGTAAAAGTCCACAACATTAGGCCTTCCAAGTTCTTCCGCGATACTAAAAATGATGTCCTTGAACTCTTGAGACTCATCACAAGTGTAATGACCCAAATCCATAGAGAAGAGAATGCTTGATATGGTATTAAGCATAGTTATAAAGCTAGCCTCACCAATATCCAAAGCTTCACATTTCTTGCACTTTTCCTTGACATAATCCATTAATTCTTGCACCTTCCTTTGACGTAGAGATTGTGTGGAATCAAGCTTCATGCAAGAGAACACATTGGTAGCACAAACTTTCCTTAGGGTTCTCCATTGAGCTGAAGAAGGCATCCATATTACTGAAAATTTGTGATGGTCAAGTGCTCGGAAAGCATCTGGGATAATCTTGTTAGGGAAGATATTATCTTTTGTATGCAATACTTCTTTGGCTATTTGGGGAGAGGAAATAACTATGGTGGTTTTGTTGCCTAACTTGAGACTCATTATGGGTCCGTAGGTTTGAGAAAGCTTAGCAAGTGAAAGGTGAGGCTTGGTGCCAAGTTCCAAGATGTTTCCAATGATAGGAAAAGGGCGAGGCCCTGGGGCATGTTTGCGAGATTTGGTGATTTTTCTGCCTAAGAAGAAGAAGAGGGCATGACTGGTTGCCAACACAAAGGAGATTAAGACAAGTGTAAGGTTGTCCATGGTTCTGTTGGTGCATTCATGTCTTTCCTTCTCCAACTCGTTTCTTATATATAGAGAAAATGTATTTTTTAAAACAAAAAAAATAAATAAAAATTAAGCCACGCAAAATGAATTTCTATAACATTACACAATCACTTTTCCTAAAACATAACTCTTATAAAACCCACGGAGAAAATGTATTTCTAGTTAAAGGCTACCTAATATGGCCTGCAAAACCTTTTCCTTTTTAATAATTATGTTTTTGGGATAAGATAAGTTGTCTTATTAATTTGATTGCCTCATTCTAAAATTGGGACATATGCGTTGGTTTTTTGTTTTTTTGTTCAACCCAGGTTAATTAGGACTGAACATACTCATAACTAAGCTAGAGCTTCACAATGCATAAATAATGTTTTGTTTAATTTTAGTTTTTAACATTAAATTTTTTTTGAGTTAACAATATAATGTTCATTTTAAGATGTAAGGGGCGGATCATAAGTTTAGGTCATAACTTAATTTTAACTGTTAATTTTTGTTATATTTAACGATTCTAATTTATGATGTGAGTTGTTGGATACAAAGTGTATCAATTACTAAGATTAGACGTAAGATTTCTTATTTTTTTACTGAAGTGAATTAATCTCGCCACTTATAAGCTCATATATATTACTACGTGATATGTATTAGCTAGATAAGTAGCAACGTAGCATCATAGGATTATGTTATGTTATTTTGTGCTTGTTTGGTGGACACGATAGAATAAGAGTAACATATGATACGAGGATGATAAGGATAGGATATGATATGGGACCGACATGTCTTGTGTTTGATGAGCACTTAGCAATATGATAAGATTATATAGAAGGAGAAAGTAGAAAGAAAAAACAAAATATAATGCAATAAATACAAATATATTTGGTAGCGTATGGATGTATTGGGTAGCGTGTGGATATATTGGGAATCCAATATTGGTATCATATTTTATTGAATCCTAACTCAGCTCCCCCAATAGGATAAGAAATCATGTATTGGATAGGATAAGATGAGACAATAGGATAAACTAATCATATTCTATAGACCAACCAAACAAGAGATAAAAGTATGATATGATAAGTTATCCTATCCTATCTTCTTTATCAGGAGCTCCAAACAAGCCCTTGTGTTTGGGTGAATAAGATAGTGTAAAGATATGATATTAATAGACAAAAATATTCTTTATAACAAAATTTCACATAATTTCTTTTTTAAATTAATGTTTATATTTTTTTTCTTTCGACTTATAATTTATACATTAGTTCCTAGTTTAATTTTTTTTAAAATTAAAATTAAAGTTTTAAATAAAATATATTACAGTCATAAAAAAACTTACAAAATCTTCAAACTAAAAAATTATATATTTTCCAAATAAATTTTTAAAATTGAGTTTTGAATTGATTGTTTACACAACAAAAACAATTTGAATAACATTAACACGAAAAAAACAATTCACATATACTTGCAACATTCATTGCTTGAATTGATTTATCTAATGGATCGAAATCATCATTAACCACATTAAGTACAATGTGCATAATATTTGAATAGGGTTAAAGATGTATTACTTGGTGAAAGTTAAATTATTCTTCCAAATGCGCACGTCATGCGGGCAATAATGGTGGTTGATATATAGCAGTGGCAGTGACAAGCCGATGACAGGGATTTCCTTTCACGTTCCTAGGGAAAATCCAAGGAAAATAACAAAGGGCTAAGCTCGAAATAAGAGGGGTGAAAGTGAAATGTTTCTTATGCTATACTATACTGTTCAATTCTAACCCAATTAATCCTTTTTAAGGATAGCTTATCAAGCTATGCGTAGGATAAAATTATTTAATATAATCAAATTATCGTATCATAATGACTAATCAACCAATGAATAAGAATAATAATATACCCTTATTTGCAATGAGTATAATTTTCGGTAGGCAGGTGTTGTATAACGCTCTTAGGACGAGCTGCGATTAATGGTAGAAATTAAATTAGAAGGAACATTATCAGGGGAAGTGATATATTCCTAACAATACTCATTACCGATTTAACACTTGCGGCTAAGGGTATGTTTGGTGCATAGTATAGGATAAGACTTGATTGTAGAAAATCTGATTAAATTTTAATACTATCCAGCATTTGGTATAGTATTGTATAAGATAATATCCTCCAATATTTTAAAAATTAATACATTAAAAAAATTGTTTTAATATATTAATATTGAAATGATATACTAATTCTTGAGAAATGTACTTGTAAGCAATATTAATCATCAACCCCTTATCAGACCTAATCTCATCCCCTTAGGCTTGATTAAGTTATATAGCATTTTGATATATTAAGGAGTTCTGTTGTATATATTATACGATGGTCACACCAAACAACTGAAAATGTCATAACGTATAATATAAGCTATAAGTTTATACTATCAAGTCTTATACATCACATCAAACAGGCCTCAACTACCCTTATACTGTTAATACGAAAATTACGTTTAAGTAAAAATTATTGAATTATTCTTTTCAAATCATGCTAGGGAACTTCGAGAAGACAATGAATTAGAATAAAGTGTTGTAAAGGATTTTAATTTTACTGTCATAAGTAAATATGAAGTTCAAATTTAATAAAAAAAACTCTTGTAATGTTTATCAATAATCATATCCTACTAGTGATTCATGGCATAAGTGGGGTCTACAAAATAGTGAAGAAAAAAAAAAATTTAAGGTGGGACCCACTTATGTTATGAGTCACTAATAGGAGAAAAAATTTCTCCGGCGTTTGGTTCGGGTTTTTTGATGAGATACTCAGGCATCAGACCATGGCATTTTATGTTGACCACGTTTGGTTCAAGGTATTTGAAAAATTTGGCAGCAAACTGATTTGCCCATCCTTTCATAATTGTATGAAAAAACGGACGAGAAACACACAGCAATAGTGCCAATCCTTATGTGGTATTGTAATATAACCGGGTAAATGGATAAAAGCGAATAAAGGACCTGACTGAAATACCCTTTTCTAATGTCATATGCAAGGCCACTTGTTTTGAGATTCAAAAATTAATACAGGGTTACTTTCATAATTTATACCATTTTTCCTTCAATATTTTATCCTCAATCAAATATAGACTTAGAAAACTTTAATCAATTTTCCTGGTAATATTTCATCATACCAAACAATTTTTTTTTTCAACTTTACCAGCAAACTTACTTTCCCACAATTTTCCCAATAATTATATTTGTCTGGTAAAAAAAAAATTTCTCATCTACAAAACGCCCCATAAAAGGAGAAAACGATTACCCATTACAAATTTATATGTATCAATTAAATGGTTTTATCCTTTGAATATTTTTATTAGGATTAGTATTTCTCATTTTGTATAAGATAATTTTATCTTCCATGTACACATAAAAGTGTATGAGGCCCATATTTTTTTTTTTTTTTTCCTTTATCTTCACATGGCCCCCATACACTTTTGTGTGTGTAGAAGATAAAATTATCTCGTACAATATGAGAAACATTAATTTCTTTTTATGAATGCAAATTATATTTTTAAAGAAGTCAATGTCCTTAATTAGTAATGATAAAATTTCAGCCCCTTAATAAGGGGCATGTTATATTTACAAACTTTTTGTTTACAAACTCTTACAAACTACATTATATTCCCCCGAGAGAATACAAACTTTTGCAAACTACACTATGTTCTCCCGGGAGAATATAGTGTAATTTGTAAAAAAAAATCCAACAAGTTTGTAAATGGATCTTGTCTCCCTTAATAAATTTATAATTAAAATATTTGTTCATTAATTACTACTTCACATAATTGAAGCATTAGTTCATTATACAAGTGCTGATAAATGATGCCAGCTCAATTACGAATTGTCTAATTCAAGCATGATCAGCTTCAGCAAAAGACTAACTCATCATTGCACGTCTTTGGCTCCATTTGTTCAGTGCAATTATTGCCATATAATATATGAAGATGGTAATATTTGTAACGTCATATAATATATTAAAGGCGTGCTGGATGTATGTAAGGGTGAGTGAAGCGTGGAAAGAGAAGATGAGGAAACTGGTGATATTTGGAAAAGAAAGGGAAATAACGTGTCTCGGCATATATGTGTGTGTGTGTGTGTGTGTGTGTGTTTGTTAGTCAACGGGAGAAAACTAATTTAGATTATAGTGTTACTGGGTGGCAGAAATGTTATATATATGACGATGAAACTGGAACATCAACTGCATATGAGAGTGGCATGAGCATGCAGCATGCATTAGTCTCAGCATTTGAGCAATTCAGATTGTTGATCCATGCATCTGGCTTACTATGCACGCGCGCTAAACATGGCTTTAGAATCTAGCTACAACCGACACCGACTAGTGATCACATATTATGTTGCGATTACCAAAATATAAAAATAAAAACAATAAAACATTGTGATATATAACCTAATGTGATAGCGATACATATTCCCTTACTAATAACTTATGTGATCTAGATTTTTTTTTTTTGGTACAGAATATGTGATCTAGATTTAATTTTCACCAAATATAGTTTTGAGGAGAAGCCATGAGGTTCAATTGTGACTAAGTCAGTCAACTCAAAGAATTGAAATTGGTAGAGATACGGAATTAACTCATCTCAAAAAGATAATTATGGTCGGTATACGAAATAAATAAATAAAGAGTAAAGCCCATTTTGGATATTTAACAAAAAACATAGTTCTCACTTTAGTCCCTTACAAAAAAAAAATTAATCGTCTGGTCCCTATAAAATTCAAAGTAAAGTCATTTTAGTCCTTTTGAGAAATTAATGTGGGTCTTTTTATGAATACTTGCTTAATTCCATCACAACTATGTACTAACTATTATAAGATGGCATTAAAGATATGTTTTATTTATGTGAATATTAAAGGTTTATCTTTACACATTATTATTGTATGTCACGCTTCGTATATAATTATTATAAATAATGTTAAATTATACTTAAATTATTTTGTTATTATTTTTTCGTTATATTCGTAATTATAAATATATTAATTTAATAATATTATAACATAATAGTATATCTTTTACGAGAAATGTTATTTTTACAAACTTTTTTTTTACAAACTATATTAATCTGGATAAAATATAATAGGCCCAATTAGATGCCCAAAGACATACGAACGAAGCACAATCTCACGAAGGCCCAGCACTAGGCGCGATGGCCCCCATCGCGCATAACACGACGCGATGCACCCATCGTGCTTGAAACCGCCCTTTAGCATAACTTCGGAAGTAAGGAAGTTATACAAGAACTAATACAAACTCACCGCGCCTTTGTACTAATGAACAGAGGACAGCACCAGCTTGTCACTACTTTATCAAGATAGCATGACATTAAGAGATAAGACTATTAAGGCACTAGCCAAACCTGCAGCCCTTGAACGACCAATCAGAGGCCATACCGCCTTTAGAAGGCGGCATCAAAACCACTATATAAACTGAGGGTACATACCTAGTACAATCATCTAATTCAATAAGAACACACATACACCTGCCACTAATACTGACTTGAGCGTCGGAGTGTCATTGCAGGTACCCCTCATTCAGTTTCAACCATCGCGCCAACAAACGACCAGAGTCCACATACCATCATCAACAACCTCCAGCTCAAGAAGCAAAACATCCTTAACATTTCAACCGTGTGTGATTAGGCCCAATACACATTGGCCAGTCCATACTGTATTTGGTCTGATCATTGGCACCGTCTGTGGGAATTCTATCATTTAGAACCCATCTATTTACAATCTGAAAACATGGTTGATACCAGAAGCAAATTCCAGAACGGCTCTAAAGGGAAGCAGAAGGAGATACATGCTTCCCGTGAAAAATCAGACTCGTCGGTAGCACCCTTATTCGTGCACCATGAAAATCCACCCACAACTCAACACTTGCTGAAACTTATCACTCAGCAAAACAAAAAAATTGCCCAACAAAATCGAGATTTAGCTCGGTTGAAGAAATCACAAAAGGCTAGAGAGGAAAATCTGGGAAAATGAAAAGAAAAAGAAAATCATAAAAGAACATACATTAATCAATTTTATAAAAAAAATTGGTATATATCTGCATTTATTATGCTTTTATCTCGTGGTTCTTGGTCTCAACAACACACTCTAAGTATACAAGGTTCTCTGAATTTCAAAGGAAAGGATGATAGTCAATTATATGCAATTTTACCCTAGCTTTTTTTTAAAATAATTGTTTCTCAAATTTGAACTTGTAACTTTGCAACCACAAATATCTTTGGTCTCAACAACAAAAATGTAAAATTACCCAAGCTCTATCCTTCACATCCCTTCATAAAAAATGTATTGTGACTTGGTCCAGCCAAGTTGCCCAAAGCATTAATAAATTTTTTAAGACATGGCAATATTTTGAACCAGGATTTGTGTCACAGCCTAAATTTCAAGTTATGACCGGCACACAGATTATCATTAAATAGTCTGGCAAGCCTAACTAAAGTAACAATGTATTTAAGAATTAATTAATATATTTATGCAAAGTCAACACACAACAGTATAAATGTGTTTTGAAAACATAAAGCTTGTGTTTTCATATTGACTATTTTGAAAACATAAAACGTGAGCAACTATTTAACATCAAGCACATCTATAATTTAGCATCATGTTGATTGTTTTGAAAACATAAAGCTATAAGTGAGCAACTATTTTACATTGAATAGAATTATAAATCTGCTCCAAAAAGTAGTATGATGACAAATATTTGAAATGAAACTTACACAACTAGTTTCAAAACAAATAAATAATAAGGCAAAATCTTGTTCATATAGCATATTTGAAGAATCAAAGCAATATAATAGAAGTGTTGGGTCAAGTCGGACCCTCAAGTTAATTGCGAAAGCAAAATAATAAAATGAAATAGGAGAGAGATGGAGAAGAACACACACAATTTGTTTAACGTGGGAAAACTTCTCCAATGTGAAGAAGTAAAAAACCCACGGGACACTAGTCCAGAATTAAACTTCCACTATATGAATAATGGGTTACAATAATCAAACATCCCAAGTTTTTCACTAGAGGTACAATCAAACATTCCTAGTATTTCACTAGAGGTACAATCAAACATCCCTAGTTTTTCACTAGAGGTACAATCAAACATCCCTAGTTTTTCACTAGAGGTACAATCAAACATCACCTATAATGGTGGTATTCAAACATCCCTAGAGAGGTCTCACTCAAACTTCTCCCTAAAGATATTCAGTCGGGTTCTTTCTCTCATGAAGGATTTCTTCACCTCCGTCATGGAGGATTTCTTCACCTAACTTTGTTGATCTCATCTCTTCCTCTATTGATAGATGGCTTGGAGGGATATCTTCAATGTTCTAGATTCTTCTTCATCTAATGTGGAGGATTTCAATACAACTCTTCGTTCTCCCATGAAGTCCTTTCCTTTTCCCATGAAACCTTTTCATTCTTCCATGCATTGGAACTTGTATCTAATTAAGGAGAAATAATCCAAAAATTCTCCCCCTTTTCGACTTAATTAGAGGGGATCTTCATATCGGCTCTTTGCAGCAAGTGTAATTAGTATTCGCTCCTCCTCAAGCAGAAGGCTCTTTCATCAAGGCTCGCATAGCTGCACTCATCAAGACCTTGGCTTCCCACGTCAAGACATACTCGGATCACCACAGGCCAATCCACCATTAGCTCTGATACCACAGTTGGGAACTCGGTTCCCTCAAACTCAACTAGGAAGCCTTTTGTGCGGAAGCCAATAAACAAGATCCGGATCTTGGATCTCGGCAGTACCTCGGCCTGAATATCACCTGGTCGGACAGCGCAGCAGAAAAATCAGAACACAACCAGTTTTTAACGTGAAAAACTTTCTCCAATGAAAAAGTAAAAACCCACGGGACCTAGTCCAGATCAAAAATTCACTATGAAAATAATGGTTACAAAGAATCAAATACACCAATGTGGTGGTTAACTCAATCTCTCCAACAATGGTGATAATCAAACTATCCTAAAGATGTTTCTCTCAAACACTCCATAGTGATCTCTCAAATGCAAAACATAAAGCTTTGCTCAAACAATAAAATCTCAAATATCTCAAACAATTTTTTCTCAAAGCATCATCATACTCAACCTCACACACTACATGATTATATAGGTGAGGGAGATGAACCACTCAAGGGATGTGTCCCTTGAGCCTTGCACCAAAAAATGGGGAGTTCCAACCTCTTGGTACTTGTGCCAAGCATTGATGGAGGAACAACTTTCAACAAGAAGTTACTCTAATAGACAATAGTTTCAACTATCCAACCAAGAAAAATTATTATATCAATATTGCACATTTAAAATACCAATTCAAATCAATAACGGGGCTAATATTTTAATGGAACAAAGTCAGAATCGATTATTATCACTTAACTGCAATCAAGAGATAGAACCATACCAGTTTCCTTAAAAAAAAAACTTTGGGACATTTGGTACATGGATAAATTTTAGATTCTTGGGAATCCTATTTACTCATATTTGGTATAAGGATTGTGAAATTTTTCCCAAAAAAATTAGATTCCCGAAATTTGAATTTGTGAAGAAAAATGCCATCCAAGAATACCACCAGTGGGGTGGTATTCTTGGATTCTTAAAGATGTGGGAAAATTTCCCCAAATTTTTATGTCTAAATTACCTTCGTTTCTCTCTCTCTCTTTCTCTCTCTCTCTCTTTCTCTCTCTCTCTCTCCATTTTTGTTTTGTTTTCCTCAATATCGTTCTTCCTCCTCTACAACTCATAAACAAATTCTTCAACAATGATCTGAATTTTGAGGGCAATAAATAAGAAAAAGATCCAAATGGGTTCGGTTCCTGCAGAACTGAGCTTGGATTTAAGACCCATTTTTGTTCCCAAAACCATCAATGAGTTCTGGTCAGCTTTGGAACAACACTACTGCAAATAATGTCTCTGATAAAAAACAACAACAAAATTAGAAACCAAGGTACAATAATTAAAGAGGACGAGTATATTCATTTATGGGGTGCTATAACTCCCTCTTAATCTAAAAAAAGGAGAATACAAATACCAAGTTCATTTCAGTAATCTTAAAGAGGATTATTTTTTGTTTTATTTTATTTAATGGCGACAGATAAATGAAGAAGGGCAACATGTGGTGGAGGATCCTTTGCAATCTTGTAGCAATAGAAATGGAGGAAGGGCTTTTATGCCTTTCTCCACTTACCCTTTTGTCCCCGTGACAACAGTGGCACTAATAGGGTAGTTCCCTCATCTCCTCCTACTCTCCACACAAGCTTGCGTGCAGGATCGCTTCAACAGCAGCAAACTGCTAGAAGACAAAGGAGATGCTGGTCGCCAGAGTTGCACCGTCAATTTGTTAATGCCTTGCGGAAGCTAGGAGGTTGTCTCACATAGAGGTTAGTTTTGTAAAATGACCCATATTCTCATCAATATTTAACAATCAACCAAACATAAAATTAGCAAATTTGATCTAACATTTCTGATAATATTTTGACCTACCAAATAGTTTTTTAGTAATATTCCTGGTAAATTTACCTTCCCACCACATTTACCTAGACTTACTCGTTGTTAGTTGTCTTTTTCTTCCTTTGTAATAAAAAAAGTAAAAGAAACCTTTGCAAAATTTGGGGAGCAAAATGATACATTGATACATAAGGCAGCTGAAGTATTTTTATTAGAAGGTAAAATAAACACATTAATTAAGTTTCTAAAGGTATTAAGAATGGACTTGGATAGAAAAAAGCATAGGAAGTGCGAAAAAAAATATAGGGAAGTAAGTGATTTAGAGGGAGACCACAAGGGAGTATTTGAACTTTTTTCCAATTACTAATGATAAAAAAGAAAGAAAGAAATATTACAATTGGCGAAACTTGGGGGAAAAAAACCTAAAACAACTCCAACGATTGAAAATTAAATACGAAAAGCACAAAAAATACAATTCATAACATTTATAATTAATAATGATCATGTCATTATTGAAGAAAATATATCTAATCAAAATGTAAAAATACCATGTAATGTTTTACTCGCGAAGACTAAACCCAAACACCTGGGTATTTCCGTAGAATTTATTCGTGTATATTTAATCTTCCTCATTGTTGTGCTTGAATGGGAATCACTTGGAGAGATTGGGCCTTATGCAAGGTAAGCCCATATTTCTCAGACATGTCCATATCTGCTGCCTTTAGCCCATTAGCGAGCTTCCAATCATAGTCACGTAGAAGAGAGGCCAACACAATGTTCACAGTCCTAATAGCCAATGGCAATCCAGGGCATATCCTTCTTCCAGCCCCAAAGGGAATCAACTCAAAATCTTGGCCTTTAAAATCAATCTCACTATCCAAGAATCTTTCAGGCATAAACTCATTTGGGTTTTTCCAAATACTTGAATCTCTCCCCATGCCCCATACATTAACCAGAACTTGTGCATTTTTAGGCAACATGTAGCCACATAGTTCAAAATCAACTTCTGACTTGAGTGGCATTATGAATGGAAGTGGTGGGTGCAAGCGAAAAGTCTCCTTCACTACTGCTTGTAGGAAAGGGAGCTTTGAGATATGTGATTCTTCAAGTTGTTCACCTTGGACAAGTACCTCTTGAAGCTCTTTTCTAACTTTTTCTAGTTTTTCTGGTTTGTGTAGCAACTCAGCCATCGCCCATTCTATTGTAATTGATGTTGTGTCTGTTCCAGCCACAAATAAATCCTGCAATGATTAATTAGTACAATCATATAATAAGATGAAATGCCTATATTTGACTTAGTAAGAAATTGAGTAATTTGTGTTCATTAAAGGAAATAATAATAGTAATATATAAAGTTTGATTAATTAGTTTGTATGTACGAGCAAGATAAGATTGCTTGCTCTTATGTGTTATTTAAAATGATCATATCGACTAAGAAGATCATATTATTCATGATAGATGAATGGTGATCACAAATGATAGAGAAAAAAAGAGGTAGGATCCTTTAATACTAGTGTCAAATTTAAAGTTTGACATCATCTGAAAGCCGTTAAATCAAAAAATATCAACGACTATGATTTGTAAGCATGTGACACCATTACTCTAAGATGAAGTGTCAAACTTTAAATTTGGGGTGAAGTGTGTGTCATTTTAAAGGATGAAAAGTTGTGTCATTTTAAGAGAGAGAAAGACATAGATAAAGGAGGAGAGAGAGTGACAAAAAAAATAAAGATGTGGGTCCCACCTCTTTGTGAGAGTGAAAGGATATAAGTTGTGTCATTTAAAAGGATAAACACTTTTCCCTTAAATTTGACACGATATCAAAGATTCTTTCTCCAGAAAAAATATTGAAATAAAGAATGACAAAATCATTGCTATTAATATGATAAAGAATGATTATAATTTTCTCAAGATAGCATTGTCACGTTAGTTAATTAGCACAGAGGATCCAATCCAGAGCAAGATACTCACCAGAAATAAATGCAAAACATGTTGACGGCTCACTTGTGAATTCTCTTCTAGCATGACTTCCAACAGAGATTCTAGCACGTCATTGAATGCCTTAGTTTCATTTTCTAAAGATCTTAAGCGCAATCTTTCTTCAATAAGACCATCAAAAAACGCAATTAACTTTCCAAAGTAACTATTCATTCTTGCACGAGCACCTTGTGGATCAAGCACGCGAAAGATTGGGAAATAGTCCACAATATTAGGCCTTCCAAGGTCTTCCGTGATACCCGAAACGATGTCCTTGAACTCTTGGGACTTGTCAGAAGTGTAATGAGCCAAATCCATAGAGAAGAAAGTGTTTGATATGGAATTAAGAATGGTTGTAAATGAAGCCTCACCAATATTCAAAGCTTCACCTTTCTTGCAACTTTCCTTCACATAATCCTGCAATTCTTGCACCATCCTTTGACGAAGAACTTGTGTAGAATCAAGTTTCTGTTGAGAGAGTACTTTGTTAACACAAACTCTCCTTAGGATCCTCCATTGAGATGAAGTAGGCATCCATGCCACTGAAAGTTGGTGGTGATCAAGTGCTCTTACAGTATCTGGGATTGTCCTATTAGAGAAGATTTGATAATGTTTATTAAATACTTCTTTGGCTATTTGGGGAGAGGAAATAACTATGGTGGTTATGTTGCCTAACTTGAGACTCATTATAGGTCCATAGGTTTGAGAAAGCTTAGTAAGTGACTTGTGGGGTTTGGTGCCAAGTTCCAAGATGTTTCCTATTATAGGAAAAGGACGAGGCCCTGGGGCTTGTTTGTGAGATTTGGTGCTTTTTCTTCCAAAGATGGAAATGAGGACATGAATGCTTGCCAACAGCACAAAGGAAATAAAGAGAAGTGTAAGGTAGTCCATGGTTCTGTTGTTGCCTTCAAGTTTTTCCTTCTCTAACTAGTTTCTTTTATATAGAAGAAATGATGTTGTAATCAAAGGTCACAGAACATGCCCTGCAAAACTTTCTATTTTCCATAAATAGAAGAGAAGTTGTCTTATTTGATTGTCCCGTTCTAAAATTGGGATATATGCATTTTTTTTATTTAGTTCCAAACCCAACTTGATAATGACTTGGCTTACTTGTAATCAATATTTTAAAACTCGGATTGATCATTAACTCAGTGAGATACTAAGTTTGTTGTTCAACTGAATTTAACCAGACTTTAAAATAATATATAATAAATATTAAATTATGAACATTATGTCTAAAACAGTAAAAATTGTCTAGTGATAAGTCTTCTGATTTTCAAACAAGAAAATTCAAATTCGAATGTTGTTGCTTGTAAAAACGAATCTCTCAGAACATAATTACCTAAACCCAGGTCTTATAACTATGTATGCTTGAATGCTCAATATTTAGATAAATATATAAAATATACATAATATATATAGTTAAGTAAAAAAATTTAAAATGTTAGAAACTAAAACTTTATAATATATAAAAAAATAAATATTATCATGTTATGTAAATAATTAATTTATGTAAATAAAATGTTATAATTTATGAATAATTTTTAAATGAATTGAAGTTTTTAAATAATATATAGCACTGTGTTATTTTAAAATGTGACTCGAAAATACACGACCCCTTTTTTAAAAATTTGAATAACTAGAACATCCTTATTTATTTATTTTTTTGGTAAAAGACTAGAACATCCTTATTTACAATGAGAGTATAATGTTCGGCAGGCAGGTTGTCTTGTAATAATTGTAGGATGAGCTGCAATTAATGGAAAAAATTATGTAATAAAGTAGCAAGGAATATGAATTAGAATAAAATAATGTAAAGGATTTTAATTTTGCCGTCATAAGTTATAATGGACTTTAAATTTAATAAAAAATCATTAAATAATGCTTGTCAAAAAGTCACTTGTACAGTGTGTTTTGTCCTTGATTATTATAAATTTACATGTGTCAGGTAGATGCTTTTATCCTTTGAATATTTTTATTTATATACATATTTTAATAAAGTCAATGTCATTAATTAGTGATAATTACCCAATTTGTAATATAAAATATTAGTTCATTAAATAATACACCACTCGATCAATTGAATTTGGCACCCATGATACTCGTTTCAAATATGTGCCGACACATGACGCCGGCTCAATTGCGAATTCTATAGTTAGAAGTAGTCTAACACACTAATGCACGCCATGGATACCATTTATATATCTACTGAATGCAATCGTACGTTATTTTATAAGATATGGTGAGGTGTCTTGTCATCTCGTGGAGCATTGTGACTCAGAAACTCAATATATTATCCCTCATGAGAGGACCAAGTTATCCGTGCATCATGTGACAATGACTGTTCATACAAATATTATATATGTGACTATCAAAATGAAATATTGATACTCATCTAGCATGAAATTATTCTAACCTAATCAACTAACATATAGTTATTTTAACTTAATTAATCGGTAATCTCAAGATCGAATCTGAATACACTATATTGAAGATTGAATCTGAGTATATTATACTGAAAATGAGGGTTCCTTAACTGTCAAAAAAAATAAGGCTGAATTTGGTATTACCATCCTAAACTTACATATTTTTTAAAAAGATCAATACCCTCTATTTTTAATTGACGCATTTAACCTACTTACACTTTTAACCTTGTATAACAATTAAGCTCTTCTGTTAAATCCACGTCCAAGTCCGTTAAGTGATCATGTGATGTAACAAGTTCTAAAGCTTGTTGGAGAGCAAGGGGAGGATAGGAAAGCAAACGATCGTGTGTTACTCATAGAAGTACTCTTTTTGTTGATTAGTTGTATATAATTGTACCGTGTCCGGAGACCAATACACCAGGAAGAAGAGAATGGTTTTATCTAAAGAAGAGATTTGAGGAACTGAAGTTTTAGAGCCTGTTGTATCACGTGATCACTTAGCGCATTTGGATTTGAATTTCACATAAGTGTTTAATTATTACGTCCGGATAGCTAAATTGCTTCAATTCAAAGGTGGTCTTTTGAAAAAATGTGTAACTTCAGGGTCATAACATATAGTTTAGCCAAAAAAAAAAAAAAAAAAAACCGTCAGTTAACAGCAATGGACTATTTAACATTTAGATGAGTTGTTATATACGTTTTCACCGGTCTATTTGGATGTGAATATCACTTTAAAAGATCATTATATCAGAATCTTAATTAACATTTATCTTTCTCTCTCCTCTTTAGATTCTGATTAATGATATTAAAGAGTGGTAAGTAAAAAAAATAAAATAAAATCGTCAGCTAATAGCCATGGACTATTTGACATTTATCCGACTATTCTCCTTTGTAAATGCATGAATCTATGCAGGTCTTTGGCCTTGGCAACAAAGACAGACAATCCCCCAAGCTCCCACCAGGTTCTCCTTGTTATCCTATCATCGGAAACATGTTGCAATTTGGCCAACCCAAATGTACCACGTCCACGCACTGTAAGATAGGCTCTATTACAATATTACCGATTGTGTTCATTTCCTCTCAAGCTTAACCAAAAAATATTTTTTTAAAATCATCAAGTATTTTCACATAAGGATGTGTATAATAATTATTTTTTCTCCGGCTTTTTTTATTTTTGTGCTTAGAAAAAGTATTTTAATAAATAATTACGAATAACAGTAATTTCGAAACTTTTTTTTTTGGCAAAAAAAAAAAATGTGTAAAACTTTGAAAAGGCATAACTTTTGACTCGGGTATTTGAAAGGTAATTCTTTTTTTGATTGCACATAAAATCTCATATGGTTTGATATATTTTATCTCTCACAAACACAATTCAAATTTGCAACAATGATAAAATAAAGATGGCACCAAAGTAGATTACCTATTGAATGTCATATTAAAATATATACTTCTGCCAAGTGTTTGAAAAAAAATAGTTTACAAGTTTATTTATTAATTATTAAAATATATACAAATTTATATAATATTCTACCAAGTGTTTAGAATATTTATTTAATTATTTTCTTTATTAATACAGATTTTTCAAATTAACTTTTGAGTTTAAATCACAAATTTAATCTTTATTTTATTTTTCTTATTAATAATAATTTTTTAAATTTTGTTGTAATACACTATATAAACCCTTGCAAATTTGAATTGTGTTTGTGGAGATAAAATATATCAAATTCATTACGTAGATCTCAAAAAGTTATATGGAATCAAAAAAAGATTGTTAATACGATATAGATGGACCGCTAACTTTTTTTTTACTGAAATAGTACTATACCCTTGATCGTGAAATATCGTAATATTTTAATTGCTTGAATTTGATAACCGTTTTGTGAATTGCGTGAAAAAAAGTAGGAAAAGTTCAAAAAATCTCATATGGTTTATTCACTCGGGAACAATTTTTTTCTTATTATTTACCTTTTGGCGCAATTGGATCTGCAGAAGTATAAAGACCGTTGTGGTTTGGAATGCGATGAATCATTGTCATTCTTTGTAATATTAAATCATAGTATCATACATCTTGTCGGTGTGATGATCAATTTTACCTCTACTATCACATAATCTCCTCACTTCACGACAAGCCTCCTCTGCGTCACTACAGGATCAAGTCTCCTTGTTGAAGATGGATACAAGTAAATTGTTGAATCATGATTTGTTGAGATTTGAATGTATTAAATAGGAATAGTCAGTTTCCTAATTCTTAGATAGCTGTTACATATTTTTAATTAGCTGTTACATATTTTTAATTAGCTGTTACATATTTGTAATTAGTTGTTACACATTTTTAAAATATAGCATTGTATATATAAAGAACTCATCTCTTGAGTTTGATATATAGAAAACTGAGACCTTTTTTACGGGTACTCTTCTTTACATGGTATCAATCGCTTAGGTTACGGTCCACATTTTTTTTACCCAACCCCCCCAAATCTATCATATTCCTCTAATTCTCTGTGATGGAAAACCCAAATCTGAACCCTTAAACCGAAAACGAGAACCCTGGAAACGAGAACCCTGGACCAAATTCCTCTGGCACATCCCCACCCATTATCATACTACAAGATAATTCCTCCTTTCCAGTATCCATTGTTCTTGATGAATCGAACTACCCATTATGGTCCCAACTAATGGATATGCGAATCGGAGCCAGAAACAAACATGGCTATCTCACTAGAGCTACGAAGCAACCCACGCCTGATGATCCTGGTTTCGATGGCTGGGTGACCAAAAACAAAAGGGTCAAGAGCTGGCTCATTGACTATATGCATCCATCTCTCATGCCTCGTTTCATGCGTCTGGATACCGCTCAAGAAATCTGGGAAGCCTACAAACGAACCTTCTATGACGGCTCCGATGAGACGTGTCTGTTCGAATTGAATCAATGGTCATTTTCCACAAAGCAGAATGGTCGTCCTCTTCCCACCTATTACAATGAACTTCTTGCAATTATCCAAGAAATTGACCACCGAACAACATCCCAGGAACAGACCGTAGCTGGAGTCGTTCATCTACACTCTGCCATGGCACGCCTCCGTGTTCACATTTTTCTGAGTGGCCTAGATTCTGAATTTGATCATCTCCGTGGAGAAATTTTGCGAAAGGAACCCAAGATGGATCTAGAAAGCTATATGCTTTTGTCTGTAAGGAATTTAACCAGCGCCAAACGATGGACAATCATCGTCCTTCTGTTGATTCCATGGCCATGCTGACTCAACACACTCCTGGACCGCAGAAGCATCGCAAACCCAGCCTTCCGGTAAACATAACCAATTTTTTTGTACTCATTGTGGTACTTCAGGTCATTCCAAGCAACGTTGTTACGAGCTTATTGGCTATCATGACTAGTGGGATTTCACCAAACAACCACGCAAGAAGGTTCCTGGACCAACTCGTCAAACCACTGCGGACCCTTCTCCACCGGTGGCACATGTAACTCACCAGGGTAATCTTGGTACAATTCATGTTTTATCTGCTTTGTCTAGGAATCATACTTGGGTTATTGATACAGGTGCTTCAAATCATATGATTAAGGATCCTTCTGTTTTAAATAAAATTGGTCCTTACTCTCAGTCCTTTATATCCACTGCAAATGGTGGTACTTCTCCCATTACTGGTCAAGGTTCCATTACACTATCTAAACACATTACCCTTGAATCCGTTCTAATTGTTCCCTCACTGGAATTTAACCTGTTATCTGTTAGCAAAATCTCTTCTTCCTTAAATTGCAGTGTAATCTTTTGGCCTACCTTATGTGTTTTTCAGGACATCTCAACTCGGATGATAATTGGTTATGGTGTTAAACGTGGCACTCTATATTTTCTGGAAGACAACAACGGAAAAGAACCAGCAGTGATTCAGGCTTGCACTACTACTGCTGCAGATAAGGCTAGCAACACCATATGGCTTTGGCACTTTCGTTTAGGACATCCCTCCTTTAGTTACCTCAAAAAATTATTTCCCAAATTGTTTTCTATTTTAAATAAATCTGATTTTCATTGTAGTACTTGTGAAATGGCCAAGAGACATCGTATTCCTTATTATCCTAGCATGAATAAAAGTTGTATCTCGTTTCAAGTTATCCATTCTGATGTATGGGGTCCTGCTAAAGTACATTCTTTGTCTCAAGCTTATTATTTTGTTATGTTCATTGATGAGTACACCCGTATGACTTGGGTTACCTTGTTAAAAACTAAAATTGCAGTCTTTGATGTATTTAAATGGTTTTATAGCATGGTAGACACACAATACAAGTCCAAAATTCAAATTCTACAATCTGACAATGGGATGGAATACATGGGAAATTCTTTTGCTTCCTTTTTAAATGAACAAGGCATCAAACATCAAACTTCCTGCACATATACACCACAACAGAATGGTCCAGCTGAGAGAAAAAATAGACATCTTTTGGAGGTTGTTAGGGCCTCTCTCTTTGGTATGAATGTCCCTACAAACTATTGGGGTGAAGCTGTCCTTTCTGCTGCATACCTTATAAATAGAACTTCCTCTAGTGTGCTCAATTTTAAAACCCCACAACAGGTACTAGAGTCATATCTTTCCATTCCCCATGTCTCCAACCTTGAGCCTCGAGTTTTTGGCTGCACCACATATGTCCATACTCCCAAACAGCTGCGCACCAAGTTGGAAGCTTGCGCAAAAAAATGTATTTTCGTTGGCTACTCAGATATGCAGAAGGGGTATAGATTTTTTGACCATCAACTCCGCAAAATTCATGTCACATTAGAATCCTCTTTCCATGAAAGGAAACCGTATTTTTCTGAGACAGTCAACAATGCTCCTTCTCAGGGGGAGAATACTCATAAACACATTGGAGAAGAAGCATTTTTTGATATTTCACTACCTGCACCTTTGACAAGTCAGAACATAAGCTCAACAATTATGTCTCCTACAGAAAGCTCCTTGAATTTAGAAATGGATCAAAATGCAGAAGAATCACCATGTTTAACACCTATACCAGAGAATTCATCCGGAGATGATCCTGAATCCGAGGTACTTCCTGAGGTAATTTATGAATCAAATTTGAATCCATTATCTGATACCTTGGATTTTAATGCCTCAAACTCTCCAGAACCAAGTGTTAGATGTTCTCAAAGATCTACAAAAGGTATACCAAAAATACTGTATGAAACAGAACTTAAAACCAAGACTAAATATCCAATCAACAATTATGTGTCCACCCATAGACTTTCTGATTCATATGCTCTAACTGTAAATCAATTATCTGGTATGCCTATTCCTAACAATGTACAGGAAGCAATGAACATCCCGAAGTGGACAGAAGAAATGAACACAGATATGGAGGCCTTACAGAAAAATTCAACATGGGAACTAGTTACCTTACCAAAAGGAAAGAAGACCATCGGATGTAAATGGGTGTTCACAGTAAAGCTAAGAGCGGATGGAAGCATTGATAGGTATAAGGCAAGACTATTTGCCAAGGGGTTCACACAAAGATATGGAGTTGACTATCAAGAAATATTTGCACCAGTAGCTAAGCTCAACACAATTCACATCCTGATGTATGTGGGAGCAAATAGAGACTGGCCTCTGAAATAATTCGATGTAAAAAATGCCTTCTTGAACGAAGACCTAGAAGAAGAAGTTTATATGGACATACTGCCTGGAGTTAAGACACAATCGATGAAGAAAAATGAAGTGTGCAGATTAAAAAAGGCATTATACGGGCTCAAGCAATCACCAAGAGCCTGGTTTGGGAGGTTCTCTTTAGCTATGAAGAAGTTTGGATATAGACAAAGCAATGCGGATCATACGTTATTCATAAAACAAAAAGGAGAAAAGGTAACTGTTTTAATTGTGTATGTTGATGACATGGTGTTAACCGAAGATGATCCATCCGAAATGGAGTTGCTGGAAAAATATCTAGCTTCTAAATTCGAAATGAAAGACCTTGGCCAACTCAAATACTTCTTAGGAATTGAGATTTCAAGATCAAGTCAAGGTATTTTTCTCTCACAAATGAAGTACATATTAGATCTGTTATTAGAAACAGGGATGCTTGGTTGTAAACCTGTAAAAACACCAATGGAAATGAATCACATGCTTGGCATTTTTCCTAATCAGATTGCAACGGGCATTAGACGATATCAGAGGTTAGTGGGAAGGTTAATCTATTTATCTCATACTAGGCCTAATATTGCCTATGATGTCAATGCTATAAGCAGATTCATGCATGCTCCAAGTATTGATCATATGGATGCAGTATATCGTATTTTAAGGTATTTAAAAGGAACACCAGGACAAGGAGTCAAGGACTGTTGTTCTCAAAGAATAATAATTCCACCATTGAAGGGTATACAAATTCGGATTGGGCAGAGACAAATCTACCAGACAATCCACTTCCGGTTACTTTACCTTTGTAGAAGGCAACCTGGTCACTTGGAAAAGTAAAAAACAAAAAGTTGTAGCAAGATCAAGTGTGGAGGCTGAGTTTAGAGGCATGGCACACGGAGTTTGTGAACTTATATAGGTGAAAAGCGTTCTAAAGGACATAAGAATCAGCTATGAGCAACCTTTGAAATTACACTGCGATAATAAAGCAGCCATTGAAATTGCACACAATCCAGTCCAACATGATAGAACCAAACATGTTGAAGTGGATAGACACTTTAAAAGGAAAAACTGGATCAAGGGATAATTAATTTTCCGTTGATCAGATCAGAAAATCAGCTTGCTGACGTTTTGACTAAGGTTGTACCAATAAGAGTCTTCAAGGAAGCAATTAGCAAGTTGGGCATGATGGATATTTTTGCACCAACTTAAGAGGGAGTGTTGAATCATGATTTGTTGAGATTTGAATGTATTTAAATAGGAATAGTCAATTTCCTAATTCTTAAATAGTTGTTACATATTTTTAATTAGCTTTAATTAGTTGTTACATATTTTTAATTAGCTGTTACATATTTGTAATTAGCTGTTACGCATTAGCATTGTATATATAAAGAACTCATCTCTTGAGTCTGAAATATAGAAAACTAAGACCTTTTTTATGGGTACTCTTCTTTACATATATCTTCCAGACTATTCTTTAAGGCAGGTCCCGGGATTAAGGCATTAAATCTCTTCCAAAGATGGTATTAAGAAGGATCAAACACATGTTTTCACTCTCACTTACTCAGTTCCATAGCACCAACTGAGCTACCATCATTTGTTCCAAATGAAATAACCTCTTTCTCTATTCCGCTACTGCCATTTTCCACCTTAATGTACATGTAGCATGTCCAGTCTGGCTCCCGCTACCACTACATGGCAGCTAATACAAATAATGGTTGAAACTGAAAACTTTTAGGCTTTGTTTGAGAGTTGATTTTAGGCGGGAAAGGAAAGGAAATTGAGGGTTTTATAAGCCCATTTCCTTGTTTGTGAGTTTAAAAAAATGGAGGAAGGGAATTGGAGATTTTTGCAAAATCCTCCAAAACCCCTCTCATTTTTAAAATTAAAGTTCCCCCAATTTGGGGGATTTTGAGGGTGGAAATATTGAAATTTACTTATTTACCCTTGGCATTAAAATGTGAAAACTACATAAATGTGAATCATTTTTAAATGTGAAATTATTAGAAAAGTCTCAAATTCCAACAGAATTTATCGACAAAAAAAATTTCGTCAAAAATAATGACGAAATATTTGACAAAATTCATATTACATCGAAAATAGAGATGAAAAAAATTACCGTCAAAACTAGAGACGGAACAAGATTTTGTCATAATCACTGACATAATTTTTTGAGGAAAAAAATTCAATCAAAATTCTAGGCTTTTTAACCCTTATGTCCCTTATTAATTAAAAAAAACCATTTTGTCCATATTTCAGAACTATACACCAATCTTCCCTTTTAATCGATTACAAACACACTTAATCGATTAAATGTCAAAAATAAATAAATTAATCCATTATGTTTTCACCATCTTTGTCATATTATATTATGGGTTTTATATTTCTCGTGTTAAATGAGAATTGAAATCTTATGTTTATTAATTAAAAAAAACCATTGTTGAAAAAATTAGATGTATACACCAATCTTCCCGAAAATCGAAGGGTGTGTAAAAAGTTTATTTTAATATTATGAAATATAAAACCGTTATATTATATATAGAATTAATGGTACCCATTTCCCAGCCTCCAGTTCTGAAACACATAAAAAGTAGTAAAACTGGTTGCTTATTGGTCTTGGCAATCGTAAAGAAAAAGAAAGGCACGGATTGAAAAGAAGGACATACACATCCAAAAACAAAGCAAAGTTGGCTGCAAATTAATCTTCACAGGTGGGTGGAGATATCGTATTTGGATCTGAAAGAACCTGCAGTAGTTTGCATAAACTTGAAGACACAGGCTACAAATTTGGTGATTTAGGCTCTGCAACAAAAATATCAAAGGAAGATAACATGTAAGTTGTGAGGAAAATTTTCCTTTCCTTGGCTCTTCTGCGTCTTATGCAACCAAATGCAAAACAGAAATGTATACTTCTCAACTTTGATTTCTTCTTACAAGACATTTCGAAGGACACAATAGAAGATCTCATGTTTACCCCTTAATTTTCTACTCCAGTTTGCTAAAGCCTTCCCCTCCTTACTCTTCTCCTTCTTTTCTGGAACACCAACCGATGCTGGGAATTTTAATAAGAAAGTGAATGAATTTGTTGGTTGGTGTGAAATGGCTATGACGAAGAGGGTGAAAATGTAATCGATTAAATTTTTTTCGTAATCGATTAAATATATAATTTTGAAACGGGGCAAAATAATTATTTTTTAATTAATAAGGAATAAAAAGTTCAAAAAAAAATCTAAAATTCTAGATAGAATCTAAATCCCATGGAAATTTTTGATAGAAACATTTTCATCAAACTTTTCAACGAAAAATAATTCTGAGACAAAACATATTTCCATAAAAAAAGTTAATATAAAATAATTGTGTCAAATTCTTTTACAAAAAATATTTTCGTCAAAATTTTTGACGAAAAATATTTTCATCAAAATTTACAATACTACACATCTACATCGAAGATTTTTCAAAAATATTTATGTAAATCTTTTTGAGAAAAAACATATCTGTCGAAATTTTAGACAAAAAAAATATTTCGATCTAATTTCTATCTTAGATCTTCATATTCTATCTTCGCGTGACATAGAAAACACTTCATTTCAGTGTAAGGTAAGGTCTCAACACCTCTTGAAAAGAAGAAACAACACCACAGTAACTCGAAACCAGATGAACGATGAGCGCACGGAGAGGAAGGAGAAGGAGACACAGTATTGCTGCGTTTCTCACGAGTTCTTCCGAATTGCGTCTGCGAACCCTAACAAAATCGCTGTGATTCATGCTTCAGGCGTGGCCAACCTTTCCAGAGAACTGCGCCGCGAAAATGCCTCCTCCCTCAACTTCAACGGAGACATTGCCACACTCTTAGAAAAGAGCGTGGAATCCACGTCTCCACCACTGTACTATGGGGACCGTTGCTTCACTTACTCTCATCTCTTGAACGCCGTTCGTTCCCTCAGCTCTCGCATCCACTCTATCCTGCTTGGTGCGGATGACCCTCACTTGATCAGAACCAAACCTCGTGGTTCGTTATTCACTCGATAATGGAAAATTCAGTTAGTTAGTTAGATAGTTAGTTAGTTTTCAATTGTAATTTGTAATTATAAGATAGATAGTTAGTTAGTTGCTTATATGTTAGTGACAACATTGGAGATATGTTCATGTCGATGTGGAGAGAGAGAAAAATGCAAAGTATCCATTCCGGTGGGGAAGCTAGTTTAGGTGTGTTTGGTTGGAGGAGTTTGGAGGGAAAGGGTAATTTTTCGTTTCTAAATTGAGAAAATTATGAAATGTTCATAAAACTGCTTAAGGGATGATTGGAAGTTTACAATGATAATCTCTCATTTTATACTTCTCATTTTAATATGTAATATCAAGAAGGGTAGTCCTTGGAGCGAGTGATAAGGTTGCTCCTTTGTGACTAGAAGATAACTGGATTCGAGTCTAAGAAATAGTCTTTTTACAAAAATGCAAGGGTAATACTATGTACAATCAATTCTCATCCTAATGCCCGAAGCCTTTATGCATGTAGATTTGCCCTTTTCCCTTTAATAAATAATATTAAGGAAATATGTGGTTTCATTTTATCAAATGTCCACTGTCTAGAAGATTTTGCAAATGCCTGACAAGCTGTTATTCGATGGCTCGTTATCTTTTAGTCTTTTATATGTCGGAATGGAGAAACATATTGTGCTTGATGCTGAACTGGCAACCCATATTCTGCTTCAGGTAAAAACGGAAATGTTCAGACGTCTGAGTCCTCAAAAACTGTTGAGCCTAGTGAAGAGCCAATGGCTGATTCAAGTGAAGAGTATAGGCCAAAGATAGTGGGAATATATATGCCTCCTTCCATTGAATATATTGTTGCTGTTCTTTCTGTGCTGAGGTGCGGGGAAGCCTTCTTGCCTTTGGATCCTTTTTGGCCAAACGAAAGGATATTGTCAGTTGTTTCTTCTTCAAATGCCGATCTTATTATAGGGTCCCGATCTTCATTTGGTAAAAGTAACTTGGACCAGCTTGATGAATCCCATTGGCTGGTTAAGTCAATTAGTTTTCCTGTTTTGAACTTCTCCATTGAAGAAAACCTTCAAGAATGCAGCTGTCCAACAGATTTCGCATGGCCTTGCGCCAATGAAAAGCAGAGATCATTCTGTTATCTGATGTACACTTCTGGATCAACTGGAAAGCCTAAAGGAGTGTGTGGCACAGAAAAAGGTAACTTGTTACTGTAGATTGTTGCGACTGTTATTCTACATAAAAGTAAGATTTCTTTACTGAAATGTTACATGGTTCATGCAATTGTCAGTTTCCTAACTTTTTCGTTTTTATGTTCTACATGCGAGAAGAAGCATATCATATTAAGCAGTTTTTTCTGACTTTTTTGCCCAGTATTCTTTAATATTATGGTTTTTGACTCTTAATTAACATAATCTATTTTTATGATTCTCACATCTTTTGACATCCTTATTGGATAATTGTGTTTTTAAAATCTTGTATTAAGTAAAACAATGTTCAATATTTATAGTTCTACCATTTTGGTTAAAAACGTCCTGTTTTTATGTATTCTCCTGTCTGAAGAAGATCTATTCAGTTTTATGCCAGGGAGGTCGACCATGGTGGCTATATAGTATATACCTATTGTTTGATTTGATATGAAAGGAAACAAAAAGAATTGCAAATAGTCTTCATTTAAATAGAAAAAGGCCCATGATACAATTCTATGAGAAGTTCTATGGAAGGCTCTTATATTATGAGAAAGGAGTTCATATCGCATATATTTGACCTGTAAAAGATATGTATTATGGTCATGGAGCAACAATTAGTATGTGAACTCATGGAGGTGTAACATAAGATTCTCCTGTAACAATACATTTGCACCAAGGATCAACTTGGTGTTCATACCTTTGTATCTTGGTATTGGACATACTTACAGGGACATCCCAAAGTGAGAGCCTTAATGCATGTTTTTTGTGAATGATGTAGTCCTAGTTTATGGGTTGTGACTCAGAACAAGTAAATTCTAAACTTGACTTGTGAATAGAAGCCTTGAAATCAATGGTTTTGGGTTAAGTAGGGAAAAAATGTTTTATACGGAGTACAATTTCAACATGAAGTGGAAACGTTTTGAAGGTGAAAATTGAGGACCACATCATACAATAATTTGCAAAATTTAGGTATCTTGTATCCATCCTACAAAATGTTGGGAGATTGATGGAGATGTCAAATATAGGATTCATGCTGAGTGGATGGAATGGAGGAGTGCTTTAGCTGTAATTTGCCATAACAAAGTGCCTATCAAATTCAAAGGAAAGTTCAATGTGACAAATATAAGACCAATGATGCTATGTGGTAATGAAGAGCCAACAAGAGAAATTTTTTTTTAAGATAATAATGTTGAGGCAGATGAGTGGATATATATGCAAGAAATTATAAGATTGGGAACAAATGTATCTAGGAGAAAGTTTGAGCAGCACTTACTAAGGAGAAGATGATGGAAATTCACATAAAGTGGTTTGGTCATGTGAGAAGACTAATAAATAGTACAGTGAGAATAGCGGATAAAAAAAGGAAGATCTAAGAGAACTCTAGGATAAACCATTAAAAGAGACCTTGTTCTAAATACTTTTATCAGAATTTTGGTTTTTGATAGAGCCCAATGGTGTCAATTGATCCCTGTAGCCAATCCAATCTAGTGGGATAAGGATTGGTGGTAATTGAATTTTTTTTTTTTTTTTTTTGTAATTTGTCGTTCAAAACAAATCAGTTTCTCTGTAAATTATCTGATTTTAAAATAAAAGTTTCTGATCCATAATAATTTTTTTTATTATGTCTATATAGTATATACTGTATTATGTCACAATTTGTGTTGCATTCTTGTTAGGTCTTTCAAATCGCTTTTTATGGATGCAAGGAAAGTATCCTCTGAACGGACAGGAACTATTGTTGTTTAAATCATCAATTAGCTTTGTTGACCACCTGCAAGAATTTCTCAGTGCTATTTTGACTGCTTGTGTGTTAGTTATTCCTCCTTTCAGTGAGCTCAAAGAAAATTTATATTCTATAATAGATTTTCTGCAGGTATGGTGATTCCTGATTGAGCTTTTGTGATTTATGTATTGCCATTATTCATCTTTTACATCTGTAATTTGTTGAACTTTTGTTGCACATTTGGCAAGAACTGCAGGTTTGCATTCGTTTCTAACTAATGCTTATCAACAACCTTTGGGAGTTTAAGTTTTTAGCTGTATTGCCAAATAAATTCCCATTATGTTTTTGGTAACATTATTGGAAATGCTGTTTTGCAATGTTTCTATGTTTGTAGATAATAAATTAAACATTGTTCATAAAGATTCTAATTTATATTTTTAAATAGGGTTCATCTAATCTCATGTTACATGAGATTAGATATCTTATGTTGTAGAGACACATGTGGTATTTTTACAAAAAAAGGAAACAAAAAGAAAAAAAATATCACTATAGGAGATAAATATATGTTGCATAAGAGTAGTTTTTCCCTTTTAAATATTACATATACTTGAGAAGTATTCTGTATTCTATTAGTCTCTATCAATTAGTAATAAAATTATACTTTTTTTTAATTGCTTATCTTTGCCAATTACATTAAATGCTTCTGTAGGCTTATTTTGTTAATAGGCTTACGGCTGTTCCATCACTAATGAGGACAATTCTTCCTGGATTGCAAACTGACGCTGACATGCGGGTTAAAGGTTCGCTGAAATTGCTTGTGCTAAGTGGTGAAACTTTTCCTTTGACCTTGTGGGAGATGCTTTCAACTTTATTACCAAAGACATCAATCTTGAATTTATATGGAAGCACTGAGGTTAGAGCAGAAGACTATCTTTCTAGACTGAGTTTTTGCAAGAAAGTTTGTAATTTGTAATTGCTGTCTGGTTCCTCTTATGACATTCTTTCACACGCTATTTGACATAGCATTTTATTCTTTTCCATGTGTGAAGGTAATTTCAAAATACTTCCTAGCTGCTGCCTTGTTTTCTGTTCTTGTTTTGTTACTGGCTTACTGGAATTCAATGCTCATATAGTCATGTTTATGAGATATTATAGACTAAGTGAATTAATTGGAAACAGAGTTGCCACACTTAAAATTATTATTATTATCCTACTGGAACAGCTGCTCTGCTGCTAGAATGACTAATGACAAAATAAATGAAAAAAATATGTGAGATCACTTCTGTTACATTGTCTCTTTTGTTTGTTTCCCCTGCCGAATCACTACACTTCTTTTAGGTAGTGAATGAAATCTGATAATTAAAGTGGTGGAAATGCAATTCCTTGGATGTGCTTCAGAACAATTTGACCCTATTTTCCATTGCATTCCATAAGCTTTTTGAAATATTAGAAGTTTCTTAGCTGGGCATAAGTATACATATACTTACTATAATTTGTGACAAATGGAAAGTCACTATTAGATGCCCTTTTGGTCCTAACTTTTTACCATTGGAACAGAAGTCTGTTGCTAACGGTTACTTAAAACATTTTAGGTACAAATTATGATTACAAGGAGTCCCCTAGATTTTGTTTTGTTTTCCTTTACCCTGTAAAATTTTAATTATGTCATAGATTTGAGGGGATTTTCAATGCTATAGGTAGATATTATGGGCCATCCTTTCTATTCATTTTTTAGAGAAAAAAAGAGAGAAAAGTATGTTTGAAAACATTAAAACTTACTGACCAATTTAACTTCTTATCTGTAATCATGTGTTTTTAAATAACAACTTAAGCTTTTGGGAGAGTTGGTTCTTGACATATATTGGTAGAAATTTAGAAATTGATTTTATATAAAAAATGCTTAGCAACTTTGATTTAAACTCAAAGAGAGAACCCCTATAAATTTCCTAGTTCGTCCCTTTTTCAATTAGATTATGCATTAAAATGCTGACATTATCATTGAATATGCACCCTTTAATTATTATCATCGGCCATATGTTAGAAGGGGTAGCTAAATGTGTCATGAAAAAAAAAAATATAGTGGAGGTGAGTTTATTATTCTAAACTAGACAATGTGCTTAGATTAGTTCCATAACCTCAAGGTCCATCTAACTTACTAATTATGCACGGGGAAAAACCATGAAGACTTGGAATTTATAAGCAGAGTACAAATAACGAGAATAAACTCAAGCACAAAATTTTAAGAAATTTAGAGAATAATGGAGGGTTTAATTAAGATCTGGTGGGATGGTTTGATTTACAAAAGTGGTTAGGAAAATATCATCCTCTTGAGAGTAATGCTTGTTGGACTTTGATTTATCTTTTATTTTCATTTATTTTAATATTACTAAAATATTAACAATGAAAATTATGAATTTTTTTGGACTGACAGAAGAGGTTTAAGACTTGGTGTGGAGAGGGGAAGGATGGGCTAAGTTGAGGCAAAGAGGTTTTGATGGGACTTGATCCTGGAATTTAATAGCTCCCAAAGGAACTTGGTGCCACTTGAGTTAATTACATTAGATTTTGTCATGAAGCACTCTGTTGCACCTTGTCTTTTGTGTCGTTACTATTGTCTAATGTATTTGTTTTCTTCTTTTATTTCTAATGTAAATTATGCAATTTATTCGTATGAATTTTTGTAATAGTTGTTGTCTTATTGCATTTTCTTAACTATTTGTATGATTGTCATTGGCTAATGCATTTCTTTTCCTTTTCCATTTTTTTAACTAAGGTCTCTGGTGACTGTACATATTTTGATTGCAAAAAGATGCCATTGGTTTTGAAGGAAAACAAGCTGACTAGTGTTCCAATAGGTTTACCCATCACTAACTGTGATGTGGTGCTTCTTGGTGAAAATGGTGCATCAAATGAGGGAGAGCTGTATGTTGGTGGTTCATGCACTTCTAGGGGTTACTATAATGAATCTAGCATAATGTCTGATGCATTTGTAAAATTGCCTCATAGTGGAGATTCTGTTAATGCTGGCCGAAGCCAATTATACTTTAGAACTGGTGATCTAGCCAAACAATTACCAAGTGGTGACTTTATATTTTTGGGAAGAAAAGACCGCATTATAAAAGTCAATGGACAACGTATTGCTCTGGAAGAAGTTGAAGATTTGCTAAGGGAACATCCATATATAAGTGATGCGGCTGTAATTTATCGAAATAATCAAGCAGAGCTTGTGCTTCTGGAAGCTTTTATAATATTAAAGGACAAGGAGAGATTGGGTGAATTATTAATACCTGCTATCAGAAGTTGGATGATTAACAAACTTCCATCTATTGTGCTTCCTAGCCGTTTCGTCTTTACCGAATCATTTCCTGTGTCTTCTAGTGGTAAGGTTAATTATGAGTTGTTGGTTGGCTCGGCATTATTAACAAAGAATGTCAAGGATAAGGTTGGTAACATTGGCTGCGTCAATCTTCTGCAACTTATTAAAAAGGTATGGTTTCATTATTTTATATGAGAATTTATCTTTTGTGTATCAAAACAGAGATCACTTTCTCCTTTGGTCTTATTTTATTGAACTATATTAGTATTCAAGAATCAGAGGGAAAATGAAAGTAAAGGAAAAAGTTGAGAGAGAAACAAGATAATTGTATTCTCTGAATATTTTGTAATTGAAAAACTGACTGAACCTTCTAAAGTTCTGGTACGTATAGGTAGCAGTTGAGCTAAGTCCCTAACTAACTGTGCCAGCTGGTAGCTGGTTAACTGACTAACAGAACCTAGGAGTTACTTGAGTGTTGTTCAATACAGTCTAACAAGATGTATTTTCATATTTTGTAAACCCAATAGTCATAATTGGACAAAGTGGTGAGGAAGTGAGAGAAAATGCTAGAGAGAGAAGAGAAAAATCTGAGAATGAAGACATGATTATTCTGAGAATGCATACAAGATACAGAGAGTTAAACAGGGTTCAGAATATAAAGGGGAGAGATCAGACACAATGATGAATCAGCAATACTAACCAACGTAACAAACTCTAAAACAGAAAGGCTAAAAAACAAGGGAAATATTCCTGTAAAACCAGGTGTAGAACAGAGACACAACCAGCACAGTTAACACTAGTGCAGCAAACATAAATGTACATAATACACTCTAATAGTATGCATGACTGGATATCATAATCTAATTTAATTTTTCCACTCTTTCGTAAATCTGTGATTAAGAGACTCTATGTTCTGGTTTTGTGGCCTGCCTCTTTCATTAGAAAAACTTTTCACCACTGGCAATGAATGCATCACTACAAATGAAGAGGAAAGGCAATTTAGTGGGGGAGAGTGGGTTTGTTTTTGTCTCCTAAAAGTGTTTGCCTCTTAGTATCTGTAATAGTAATTTATTTAGTTTATCTGTTAGTTACTGTACAAAGCCTGCAAACCATGGTTGTCAAACTTGCGCGTAAACTTGTACGAGTTTACGCTTTTGAATTCCCTCAACGATCCCGATTCACTGTAAACTCGTTTTTGGAACTGACATGGTAGAAACGCCATGTTTTCTGGCAAACTCGTAAGCTCGTATGGGTTCAGCGATTCCACCAAAAACAGAGTGACCCGTGGACCTCAAATCCATCGCATAAATGGGTTTTTTTAATACAAAAAACCCTAACTACCTGTTTTTAGCCGCCATCGTTCCTGCTCAGGGAGAGACGAGACTCCTGCTCACCACCATTCCTGCCTGATGATGACGTAGTCCCTCCCTGTGTGTGTTGCGTGCCTTCTCCACGTGCTTCGTCCGCAGCTTTGCCGTTGTGTTTGCCGTCGCCGGTTGCTGTTCGGTCTCAATCTCTTCTGCGCTGCCTCTGTTTTGTTTCGTTTCATCTCTGCCTTTGTTTGCCTTCTGTTTTACATTTTTTTTTATTTGTTTCGTTTTTGCCTCTGTTATGTTTTATTTGACGAACCAAATTGGTTTTTTTTTCTCATTTTATTTATTTTTGCCTCTGTTTTATTTTTTTATTTTCTTGTTTTTGCCTCTGTTTTATTTACCTTCTCTGTTATTCTCAAATTAGTTTTATTTGATAAACCAAATTAGTTTTTTTTTTTTTTTTTTTTGCCTCTGTTATGTTTCGTTTTGCATTTACTGCATGTGATAAACCAAATTGTGGTTAATTTTTTATTTTTATTTTTGTGAATTTGAATGTTGTATTATTTTAGAAAATGTCTTCAAGTGGTGTTAATGGTACTACTGCATGTATTATATTATTTTATATGCATATAAATATAATTTGTATCCCGTGTTACGATTCTACAATCCAAGTTACGATTATGCGATTTATGATTTTGGTTCACCCTTGCGAGTTTGCGTTGAATCTCGAGTTTGACAACCTTGCTGCAAACTCATGAGAAAGAAAACACATGAGAATGTACAACCTGCACTTGCAAGTTTCCTGTTGCACCACTTAAAAAGAGAAGAGGTGGCGATAGATTAGAGTGAAGGCAGCATCAGCTCTCTTCTTGCTGTAGTTTAATTTGATTTGGAATGAGCTGACACTATGCTATTGTTAGAAATAAAAAATAATTTTGCAGCCTGCACCTAACAATTCATAGTCTTTGGTTACCTCTCCCTGCTCCCTCCCTCCCAACACCAGAAAGAAGAAGCTTTAGGGTTGATTCAATTATTGACATGGTATCAAAGGCCTCAATGATCAATAAGTTAGGAGTCGGACCTTTACTGCTCCATTCTTCTTAATTAGTCGAATTTTCAGCACAAGGTATTGATGGGTTTGTATTTTGTCCATGCTTAAATCCCAAAAGGTTTCTTCGTGAGGCAGTGTGTCAGACATAAAAACCATTCTCTGGGCATGCACCTTATTCCTTAAGCTTTTAGGATAGTGGCTTTCTTTGCATTATTTCTTTTCAGAAGGACACGTTTATAAGTCAGCTTGTTTAGATCTTTTCAAGCATGTTCAATTTTTAAATGCACATCAATGACTGCTTGTTTTCCTTTGTCTATAGGCTTTCTTGTTTTGGATGATTCCTTATTCTCCTCCTTGTTGTACTTCACTCTTCTCTCTTTAATAAAATTTATTTTTACATAAAAAATTAGAAAAAATGGTGGCTGCTCTGAATATGTCTTTCCTTTGTGTGATCTGTGATGCATTACAAATAATGAATATATTTATGAACCTATAATATATTGAGAGACATTTATTGCTTCTATATATTCCATTTGTGTGTGTCTACTGTCTATGCAACTTGTTTACTCCTAAACTGTTTATATAAGTTGTGTCCACTCAAGGTATGTTTCCTTCTGGAAATTTCCAGTCCATTAGAAATACTTACTGGAGAATATCTTTTCTGCAAAAATAAAGATTTTTATTTGATAATTGGTTTAACAGGCCTTTCATGATGCTTTGATGGTCGAAAAGGTTTGCAATGATGATGATTTCTTTATAATGGGTGGTAACTCTCTTTCTGCTGCACATGTTGCTTACAATTTGGGGATTGACTTAAGATTTCTTTACTACTATCCAAGTCCTTTTAAGCTTTGTATGGCTCTTCTCCGGAAAAGAGGATCATGCCCTTTGCACAACAGGTTCGATAATTGTTTGGAATTAAATACAGACAGACAAAATAACCAATTTTCTTCCAATCGTACTGAAAATTCTATTCCTCTTGAGTCAAGATTGATTTCCAAAGGTAATGATGATGATAATTCTTTCACATCTAAGCGCTTAAAGAGGGGTTCTGCAGATGTTACATCGGAGGGTGATGAAACATTCCCATGGTATTCCCCTTCAATATTCTTATCATCTTCATTTAGCCGATGCAACAAGGTGCTTTATAAAGGGCAGCATGCAGTAATTGATACAAACCAAATACCTTGGACTGCAAATGTTCCAAGAGGTAGCAGAGGTCATATGAAAGACTTTTGGAAAGTTTACATGGAATCTTGTGTTGATGCTTCACCAGTGCTTGTGTTTAAAGGCTCAGAGATTTATTTGTTCATTGGATCTCACTCACATAAATTTCTCTGCATAAATGCCAGAAGGTAAAAACAAATTGTTATTTATCTAAAGGTTTTAATCCATTGCTTTGGTATTATTGATCTAAAACTAATCAAAATTGTGTTTGAATTCATATTCATTTTATAGTTTAATCTCCAGGTTCTGATGTAAACTTGCAATAACTGCAACAACTCATTTTATTAGTCTTGTATTCACCATTAGTGCACTAGGGATCATGATTATTCCTTGTACACTTGAAACTTTCTTAGTACAGATTGATGTATGATAAGAATCACAGATAAACATCTGTACAATCTTGATGACCTAGCTTTTGTTAAAAGCATCAAGATGGTATATAATTTACCAGAAAAAACAAGGAAACTATTTGGTAAATTACTCAATCATATTCATCTGTTTTTCAAGCTGTTAAAATATCCTGAAGGATTGGAGAATTTAACTGCTCTCTCTAAATTTAATTTGCATAATATGGCTGTGTTATTCTTAAATTGGACATGAATAGAGGTCTCTGTCCATTTTGCATCATTCCAATAGCCTAAAACTACTTCAGTGTTTGAGTTGTAGTTACATTTTATATTGCCATGTCCTTCAGTTGTTGTCATATTTATTTGTTATGTAGCTGATAAATAGGAACTTTGGGTTTTGTTTCATGGTTGTTACCAAACCGTTCCTAGACATGTTCCGTGGGGTTAATAATGTAAATCCCTTCAACCAGGACACTGGTATTCTCTATTGATGCTAGAACTGTCAAGAGAATTTTTGAATAATTTGGTTTCTACTTTCTATTCTAGGGCTACTAAAACTGCTACTTAATAATTGGTTTAGTGGTTCTGTCCAGTGGGAGATCAAACTAGAAGGACGCATTGAATGTACAGCAGCAATTGTTTCTAATTTTTCTCAGGTTGGCTTTCATTTTAATGCATTAAGTTACTCTAGTGCGATAAGATTATATGATTCTATCCATTTGTTCTAACAACTGGCATTTCTGTAGGTGGTTGTTGGATGCTATATGGGAAAAATATATTTTCTTGATTTTTCAAATGGACACATCTGTTGGAGTTTTCAAACATCTGGGGAGGTATGTATCTACTTTTAATGCTGTATCAAACTGCTGTCCTTTCTTTTTTGAGGTTTTCTGGTGTCTTCCTGAAAACTTTAGGTTTTCTTTAGCCATGGTTTTTTTATTACCACACAGACCCTGTGAAGGGATGTAGTGATTGCTGAAGGATCTGTAAAAATAAACTTAGCAAATGAACTCAACAAAAGAAGAGGAGAAAGGCAACTGGTTATAGATACATACATAGATTGATTGATCAAAGGAGATAGATATATAGAGAAAGAGATTCTGTGAAAAATTGTCAAACCAGAATGCTCTCTTTTCTTGTCTTTTCTTTCTTATTTTCTTTTTTGGCCTGATGTTCTTGTAGAGGATGTGGTGGGCCTGTGCTATTTTAAATGCTTCATCTTTTCTTTTAAAATTAAAAAGATAAGCTCATTGAAATAAACTAAAATATAGATTTTTTTAATTCTTTTATTGAGAAAAGCACATCCACAGTAATATGTACTTAGTCCATTTGAAATTAGCGTTAACAAAATTTCTTTGGAGAAAAGTTACTTGCACTTGAAGATAATCACATCTCATATACCTGTCATACCATCTTCACTACCTATTTTTATTCACCTCATTTATGTTACTCGATTATAGTTCCACCCCCCCCCCCCCCCCCCTCTTTTCCCTCTTTCTTTCTCTTTCCCTCCTTTTTATTTTTTTGCTGTCAATTTCTAATTGTTTTAAACTTGTGAAGGTAAAATCACAGCCAATTGTGGACAAATGCAGGCAATTGATCTGGTAATTTTTTTATGCTTCTCTTTCAAATATTGTTGAGTGATCACACATGCTTTTTATAAAAGTATTTTCATATCATTATTTTCATGGATGTGTTACTTTGTCGTGCATATTTAATCATTTAACGGTTTGCGTTATAGTAAGTATAAGTCAAATCAGAAACTTTTATTTATAAAAAATGGCATCTAAATCTCCTTTCTACATAGGACCCTTGCAGGTAGGATGAATGTGTAAGATTGTTCCTTTACAGGACTGCTGCTTTGTGCAAGTCAATCTTTGAAATAGTTATATTTGGCATTTGGTATAGTTGAGAATAATAGAAGAGAAGAGACTTCTGGAATGGTTATAGCTTGACATATTTGTTTTTACTTTGACCTCTGCTCAGTTTTATTAGGTGAAGCTACATTAATGGTTTTTATACTTCTCTAACATGCCCCCTCACATGAGAGCTCACTGGGCTTGAAGGGTGGACAAAGAATATGCTCACCTACCTATGCTAAGAAACTCCATAAAACTTAATTAATTATTAACTAAATGGGGGGCGGTGAGGATGGAACCCGTGACATCGAGGCTCTGATACCATGTAAAGAACCAATTCAACCCAAAAGAGTTGACTTGGTTCTTTACATGGTATCAGAGCCAATGGTGGGATTGGCCAGTCTGTGGTGATCGGGGGAAAGATGTGGGCCTAAGACTCACACTTGAGGGGGAGATGTTGAGGAATCTAAATGTGAATGATTGAATGTAGTCCTACATTGGTTGAAAAAGACTAAGTGAGCATCATATAAGTGGAAGGACCCATGTACCTAATGCCTTAAGGTTTTGGGTTTGATTGTGGTGTTCCAAGCCCACTTAATGTTGTTGTTCACTTGGTCCATGGTTGGCGGTCTTCTCCCGCCACGAGCTCTCCCTACAGGCCCAACATGTGGTATCATAGCCTTTGTGTCACGGGTTCGATTCTCACCGCCCCCGTTTAATTAATATAAAAAAAAAGTATTGTGGAATTTGTTAAGCACAGGTAAATGGGTCTGTGCATTGTCCACCCTTTAAACCCCGTGAGGGGGCGTGTTAGATATATATAAAACCATTAAAGAGACATTCACTTGACAACTTAAGCTTTTGGGTTGAATTGGTTCTTAATATAGATAATAGAATCAGATTATTCACAGCAAACCATAGCATATCAGGGTTTTCTCTCAATGTTAAATAGGTATGTTACATGTACCTTATTGAAAACTAAGAACATTTTCCGCATGCTTTAATAATTATACAGGTGCGGCTCACATGATCATAACTTATATGCTCTTGATTACGAAAATCATTGCTGTGTCTATAAGCTACCCTGTGGAGGCAGTATATATGGCTCACCTGCAATTGATGAGGTGAATTTTCTCTTCTAAATAACATAATAATTATATATTGGTTAGTTAAAAGATTACTACTGAGTTCTTATTCTCTTGTACTAATTTTTCGTGTAGGTTCGTGGCTCGCTTTATGTGGCCTCTACTGGTGGTCGTATAACAGCTGTATCAATATTGGTACGTTGAATTCATAATTCTATTAATATAAATGCAAAAGTGTTTGTTTCTTTTAGTGGGGGGCTTCAATTCTGTACTGATATAAAGTGCCCCGTTTCCAGATAACCAAATGAGCCTCTGGATTTAGTTTCTTGTGGAAATCTTCTATTTGAAATGTCAACTTCTTCCCCCTAGATTCAAACTGACAATTATGTTTATCAAACTCCATTAACTATGATATTTAATGTTTATCAAACTGACAATTGTTAAAGATCCATAAGAGGAAAGAACACAAAAAAGAAAAAGAAAAAGAAAAAAGAATAGAATAGAATTAAATAATACAAATTGAAGAAAAGCAAGGAGTTTTTAATGACCAGAGTGTTACATGGGGAGAGTAAGGGGGGATCAACTAAATGTATGATGACTGTGGAATAAACATGTTTGAAATTGTAAAAGAGGTCTGGATAATGAATTGTATTATAATAATGAGAGGTTACAATATATATAGACACCACATGTATGTTAAATAAGTAAAAAGATCACTCCTCATAAAGAAGAAATAAAAAACTGATTCTAAACTGATTTTAATAGATTCTAGAGAGGAATTAGGAATTTGACAATGTCTCTAATATACGGAAAGTAATTTTTCTGATTTTCTGCAAAACAGTTTAACTAACTGTTAACCTTTGGACTGACATCTAGATAAACAGTTAATGAATTCGGAATTAGGCATTTGTTGCTGTCCCGGGGTTCACAACTTGAGTTATTTCGTCCACTTTGATTTGTAGGAAATCTGGTATAAATAAGCACATGTTTGGGTTGCTTGGTTTTGTAAGTGAAACTGTGTTTCAACCAAAAGCTCTAGTAATGTAATAAGAATAAAATAGTAAATCCCGGTGCACAAGGCTCCCCAACTTGCGAGAGTAGGGATGAGGGTCAATTGTATGTAGTTTTACCCTTATATATTTGCAATGAGACTATTTCCGAGACTCAAACTTAGGACTTTTCAATTACAAGAAGCAACATTATCGCTGCTCCAAGGTTCATCTTCTATAGACACAAAATTATAAAAAGGAAAAAAGAAATGATTTAAGTTGCTTAGGATTGCCCTAGATAATAATACTTCGTTTTTAAATTAGATGCATTAATCCGTTACTCTTGCTGAATGTTGTGCAAGTCAATTTAGCTATTGGTCCAAGTCAGACTGAAAAATTCCTTTGCTAAACAGGCTTCTCCCTTTAATATATTGTGGCTCCATGAGTTAGAAGTCCCTGTGTTTGGTTCTCTGGCTGTCACGCAAAATGGAAGACGTATGAAATTGTTCACTTTGCCTTTTATGTTATATGTCTTTCTGATTACTTACGCCTTGTGTAAATTTTTCTCCTTATACCAGTATACTTTTTTTTTCCTGTTCGTTGCAGTAATATGTTGCTTGGTAGATGGCCATGTGCTTGCATTGGATCCGAATGGATCCATTGTTTGGAAAGTACGAAGTTTAAACCTCATCATGGTTGCAATTCTAATTTATGTTCCCTGATGGAAGTAATTTTAACCTGCCTTGTTGATGATTTTTGCTCAGAAAACAACTGATGGTCCAATATTTGCTGGGCCATGCATACCTTCTGCTCTTCCTCATGAGGTACATCATTCTCTTCATGGATTTTGCAAAGCTGATTCTTTTTTATTATTTTTTCTTTTTAAATGAAATCAACCCTTTCCACTTACCTTGTCACATTCTTTTGCCAAGATCAATAAAAGATTATGAAAATTGATGTTGGTTTCTGTTTAGGATATACCTTGGTAATAACTAATATGGAAAGTGCTTTGGGTTCACTTAATTAGTTACTTGTAGTGCATCCAAATTAAAGGTTACTTTTGTCTTTGTGAAGTCTCGGTATTAGTATAAAATAATGGAAAAGTGTGTGTCATTTTAAGTGAGAGAAAAAGATAGATAATAGGAGAGAGTGGACAAAAAATAAAAATAAAGGTGTGGGTCTCACCTCTTTGTAAGAGTGAAATGACACAAGTTATGTCATTTAAAAGGACAAATACTTTTCTCATAAAATATTGGGTCAACTTATGTATTATAATCTTTATAAATAATTAGTGAAAGATTTCTTTATGTCAGCAATTGTTTTGTTTACCTCCTTAGGTGCTTGTATGCTCCAGAAATGGAAGTGTGTACTCGTTCAAACAGGTGAGAACTGGCAGATAAACTTATTTCCTTTTTTTCTTTTATCATCTTTTTGGTGGATTTTAATTTTTATTATATTAGATTCATGATCAGCCACTCTTTTACTTTACAATGTTTATATTCCCTGTCTTAGATCAAAGTTAATTGCTGGATCTAAGTCTCTGTTTATACACTGCTTGAGGGCTTGGTATTGGCAGTGTTTCTTTCTTCCCCCGTCCCCTCTTCCATTCTTTTTTTACAATGCTCCAATTCATTTTCGCTGATGTGTTTTTTTAATAGCTTTAGCATTACATATTAATATGACATGTATTTTCAATAAACAAGATCAGGTTGGAGACAACACTGCTTGAAATCTTTTATTGCTAATGACTATTGTACGTTCCACTCTCACCTCTCTCTCTTCAAGTAAGAATGGAGATGAACCCTCATGTCCTGCAAAAGTATATATATTCACTATGCCTTTGAATATGTACCAGGGATGCCATTAAAAATGTATTGTAAATTGATGATGCCTTAAATCTGACAGCTTACAAAATGAATTTTTCAGTGTGAATTTGACAAACATCTATTCTATGTTCCAGCACTTTAAAACATGCACAAAATTGTCCTAAAAATGTAACTAACTTGAATGTTAGCTAACTTATTTTTAATAATATTAGGTGAACTTCGTGGAGGTTTTCTTTTTTAACTCTTGAAAAAATTTTGGTAGTAGAAAATTTTGGTAGTGGAAGTTTTCAAAATTTTCTACTACCAACTTACTACCTATCTAATCACCATTAGATTAATTTTCTCTCTCTTCAAAAAAATATTTTCTGTACTAATTAAATACCAAACTTGATGAATTCATTGTGAAAGATCAACTATTGTTAAATCGTTGTCCCATGTAAGAATGTGCTGTGCCCAAAATGATTCGTTTGGGTTGATATTTGGTTTGTTCCATATGTTGGATTAACACCAGGAGAAGGGGGATCTACTTTGGAAATACAACGTTGGAGATCCAATTACTGCATCTGCTTATGTTGATGAGCACTTGCAGCTGGATTTTGATGACTCCCATTCTTCAGACAGGTTAACCTAGTTGGTTGGTTGGGTTTTTTTTTTTTAATTAAAGGGGCAAATGCATCTTATCAGCTATCAATTTCTAACCTTTTAAAAAAAAATTCTTTTTTTCTTTTTTAGGTTAATTTGCATATGTTCTAGTTCTGGTGGCATACACCTTCTTCGAGTGAATGTGAATTTCTCCGAAGATGAAAATGGACGAACAACTGATGTGCAAGAATTTGCAAGGCTAAAGTTGCCAGGGGATATATTCTCTTCGCCTTTGATGATTGGTGGCCGGATTTTCGTTGGTTGTCGGGATGATTACTTGCACTGTGTTGCCCTTGAAATTCCAAAGCAACATAAGTTAAACTTATGTAGTTGAAATTTTGTTGAACTCTATTAGGATTTAGGTGGATTGATTGTGTGCTTAAGGTCTGAAATATATGAAATTCAAGGCATGTATAGGCTAACTCAAGCTAGATGTGCTCCTACTAACTTTAGGAGCTCAAATAATGAAAAAAAATAATTGAATGAAAAGGCGTAAGATGTAGATAATGGTAAGTTATAAAAGTATTTGCTATCAGATTTGATTAAGGAACAAGATTTTATCTCACGATTAGGTTCTCTAGAAAAGATAAGGATGATTTTCACTTCTTAAATTAGTTATTAAGTTGATAATATGGTTGCCATTTTAGTTCAGAAAAAAAATTTCTCATACTTAAGCAGACATAATTAAAAAAAGAATATTTTTAATCTGAAGGATCAATTTAATACATGGACAAACATGGGTGAAAAGATTTTTTAATACAATTTAGCAAATCAATTTGAAATGAATTTTTAATAGTTATTTTTAATTCCTTAACAAACATAATGTTTTAATTAGCCATTTCTCAATTACTTGGAAAAAAATGTTTTCCGTAGTGATTTGGCATGCGGAGTGCTACCCCATCATCTTGTTCATTTTAAAATCCTACCAGTTTTAGTTAATATTTAAATAAAAAATTCTCTATCTCCAACGGATATCATTTTTAAGTGTTAATCCTGTTGTTTATCAAAAAAAAATATAAAAGTGTTAACCCTATTTAAGACTGTAAATAGGTTGAGTTTGACTAAATTTTAAGACAAATAGACCAGGTTTGCTTAGAATACTTTAGGCCTATATTGGCTTTGCTTATATTTAAAAAATAAAAATTTTAGTTTAGATCTATTTAAGCCTATTAGACATTCAATAATTAAAATAGTAATTTATTTAATTTAAAATAAATATTATTATTATAGGCTCTAAAAAAAATTATAACTTACTTTCTAAATAGACTTTTTTTGAAACATGATTTTATTTTGTTTGACTGTATGTCATAAGCCGAGCTTAACTTGATATAAATCGAGTCATAGACCCTTATTATTTTGGCTGGCCCATTTATTCCTCCATCATGCTTAATACAGACGGTAGGAATTAGGAGACTTTCAAATGAGGATGACACATACAAGGAACTACTCTATAGTTTAAATATCAAGCAATTACATATTTAAATAGAAAAAAAAAAAACAGCTGTTAGAGATAGATTTCGATAACTAATTTGAAATTTAAGATGAGCATTTCAGTGCTTTGAAAGCATATAATTTACAAAATCTATTGTGTCTTATATACATCTCTATTTAAGTGCACAGATTTTTTTTTAACAAATATTTTGTTTTTAGAAAAGGAAAAATTTATATTTATTACCAAATAATTTACCACCTCTTTTAAACCGTTGGATAATGGTCAGAAAAATATAATAAAAGGTGAAAAGTGAGAGAGAAAGCGGGGGAAGTGAGAAATTTTTAAGGTAACACCGTGGTACCATTTACTCAGTAAAAAAACCAATCACAAAAGGAGAGAGAAGATGAAAGTGGGATAAAAAAATTAAATTAAATAAATACAAATGATAAATTTTGAAAAGAAATGATAGGTACAATGGTGATACCCAAAATTTGCTCGGGGAAGTGTTGAAGAGAAAAAAAAAAAATTGTATGATGATATCCTTTGATTTAACTTCATCCGAATGGATCGTAAAGCATTACATGTCGTTTTAGAAAATATATAATAAAACTGGAAATGGAGAGAAAAAATATGACATGGTCATGTGAGAAAGAGATAGATCAGGAGGAGAGAATCAAAAAGTTAAATCAATGGTTATGATTATTTGTAGACTGATATTTTTGTTCATTTAAAAGGATAAACATTTTTCCCATAAAAATATGGGTTTTATAAGAGTTATGTTGTAAGAAAAGTGATTGTGTAATATTATAGAGATTCATTTTACGTGCCTTAATTTTTTTTCCTTGAAAAAGTGCGGGCCCCACAAAATATTATGTGTGTAAGAATTTTATGTGTGTCATGTGACATAATAGATGCAAATTCCTAAAACTATCCATTATTATCAGGGAAAAAGGTGTGTCATTTTAAATGACGCACTTTATATCTTTCACCCTCACAAAGAGGTGAGATACATAATTTTAAAACTTTTTTCTGCACTCTCTCCCGTGATTTATTTCTTTCATTCGCTAGTATGACAACTTTATATCCATACACACTTTTCCCTTATTATTATTATTATTATTATTATTATTATTATTATTATTTTAGAAAATTAAAATTGTTGTTGTTCGTTGCTTTGTATGGGCTGAGTTGAATTGTGGGTGGGTCATGAAGCCCGAACCGGTCATTTGATTTTGACTCTCTCTGTTCTCCGTTCTCACAGCACATCACAACACAAACACACGACGCATGAAAGGGCTTGCGGTGTCAGGTTGCTGCTGAGATTGTTGTGTTGTGAGGGAAGCTTACCAGGTTCATGCCACTTCCTGTTCCCTTTTTCGCTTTGAATTTTTAGTCTATTCCTGTTTGATATGCATTGTCGTACTTTTTCTTTTTTGGTTTTTGATTTTTGGTTTTCTTTTTTTAATTCCCACGACTCCATTAATTTTTAATTTTAATTTTCTTTTTTTGTATAAAAAAATTGAATCTGTGGTGGGGTTTCCGAGATTTCTGCGAACAGAAATCATGGGTTGTGTTCTTCCTTGTACATGTTTGAGAATATGTTTTGTTGAATTTAGGATTCAGTTCGAAACTTCTGTTCCTTTCCCTTCCTGGGAATCACTAGTCAAGTTAGTCCCTTTCTTTAAAATGTTGTCCTAAATCTTCCTTGTTTTTCTGGATTTAAATGTGCTGCTTAGTTTTTCTTCAGTAGGAATGGTCTCTATGATTGTTACAAGCAATTCTCTCTCTCTCTCTCTCTCCAAGTGATTGCGTTTTTTTTTTCTTGTCTGTGTATGTGCATGGGGATCACAGTATGTATGAATTTGTGATGGTAGGTTCCCTAATATGGTGGATATTGTACCTGCTAATATGTGAATACTGGGAAACATGATTATTTTTAACATATTTATTGTATGGTACAGAGATGTGGTCATTGGTCTTAAATTACCTATGGCTAGACATTATGCATTAGATGCATGTAAGGAATTTTTCCTTTTGCATTGATATAGTATACAACTTCAGTTAATTATATAATGTCCTTTAAAGGAGTTTTAGTTTACCAATTTGAAGGTTTTTAATGAGTAAGCTGAAACTCCTTGTTTGAATTATGGATATTTAAGATCATTGTTGAAATCTCTGGGTGATGGCATGCTCAGAACCTGTAAGTGCAGAAGGGGAGACTATGTCAGTGGGTGCTGTGCCTAGGAAGCCTCGGATTCTACTTGCTGCTAGTGGGAGTGTTGCTGCTATCAAATTTGCAAATCTTTGTCATTGTTTCTCTGAATGGGCAGAAGTAAGAGCAGTTGCCACAAGTTCATCTTTGCATTTTATTGACAGGAAATCAATTCCTAAGGATGTGATTTTATATACGGATGAGGATGAATGGTCTAGTTGGAAAAAACTAGGCGATGGCGTGCTTCACATTGAGCTTCGCAGATGGGCTGATATAATGGTCATTGCTCCATTATCGGCAAACACTCTTGCCAAGGTAATTAAATTGATAATTGTTGGCAGATTTTGTCACTTCTACATAGTTACATGATAAAATCATGACTTTTATTTCACTGAACATTGAATTAAACAAGCTGGCTTATCTATGACTTACCTGTTTGTACAGTTCGGGCTAGTTCGCAAGATAATGTGTTCCTATGCATCATATGATGTTTAGTTTTTGTGTGTACATCTTATATAGGGTTATTGATACATGCATGTTTCTATTATATTTCTGAACTAGTTGGCAATTGCCACTTTATTCCTTCTCATAATTTAAATGTATGCTGTTGTAGATTGCTCTAGGATTGTGTGACAATCTACTGACGTGTGTTGTGCGAGCCTGGGACTACAGCAAGCCGATGTTTGTTGCACCAGCCATGAACACTTTTATGTGGAACAATCCTTTCACAGAGCGGCATCTCATCTCCATTGAGGATCTCGGCGTTTCTCTTATCCCACCTGTTACAAAGAGGTTAGCTTGTGGGGATTACGGCAATGGTGCAATGGCTGAACCTTCTACCATTTACTCAACTGTAAGACTCTTTTTTGAGTCAAAGGCTCAGCAAGGTAATGGTGATGTTTAACAATGTTAACAAGTGTTTTACGTACTCGGAGTTATCTTGAACCCTTGATCTTATTTTGTTGCATTATAGTTTTTTGCATTTGTTTTTCCTTTAACAAAGTAGAATCTGATCGTAGGTGGTGTGTATTACTATAAAGGGAATGTGTTGCTATCTCCTATATGTCTCGTAGAGTGATGCTTGTATACCTCCTTAATCACAGTATTATGTGTGTAGCCTCTTGTACACGCTTTGGATATGTACTCATGTAGCATCGTTTCATATGAGATTTTATAGCAAACACGTGATTGTTTCCCTGTGTGAAATGACCTCAAAAATACTTGAACGAATTTTCAGTTTCCTTTCAGTATAAATGTAGGTGCTAGGTTAGTGTTTTGGATCACAATTTTCCACTCTCAGGGAATATATTTTCTTGTGTTTCCCCTCCATTTTTCTCCCTTTTGATTTAATTCCTAAAATTAACAATTATGCATCAGATATTATTAGATGGAAGACCACCGGAGGAAGCCAGTTAGGATATGTTTTTAACAGAAGTTTTGTGCATCAAATCTGCATAATGCTAAATGCATGCTTGATAAATTCTAATCTTATATTAAATGCTATATGCTCTGACCATTTTTAAACAATGATCAAATGGTGGAGAAATGATGACATGTTAACTGATGAGAAGGATGAGTTAGAGTATATAGTAGATAGCTTTGAGTGCATGAAACCACACATGGTAGAAAGTGACAACTTCCAAGAAATGTTTTTTTTTAAGCCTATTTTATGTGCATATTAAGATATTAATAGCCAATTTTTTAATAAATGAAAGTACAGAGCCAGTAAAAGAATAATAAGTTCTTTATTATAGTTGAGACTGCATGTCCAATTATTTGGAGTGCAAGTGTGCAACGATTCAACCTCTTATATAATAGGTGATCCAGCTTTGAATGAAGAAATATAAAAGATGGTAAAGGTGTTTATTCTTTTAAATGACACAATTTATATTATTTCACTCTCACAAAGAGGTGGGACCCACATTTTTATTTTTTTTTGTCAAAATGATCACTTCATCGATGAAATTTTTTACAAAAATAAATATTTTGTCAAAATTTTCGATCGAATTTAGTTTCCGTCAAAAGTTTTGACGAAAAAGATTTTTTAAATATTTTCCGTCCAAAATTTTAGATGAAAATGTGTCCCAATGAAAATTTTGACGGAAATGTTTTTGTGTAACTTTTGACGAAATTTAGATTCCATAAAAAAAAATTTGACGAAATATTTTTTTAATTGAAATGTTTTTCGTCGATTTTTTTACAGAAATAATTTCCGTCGATTTTGATGGAAAAGTGTTCTATTGAAATTTTTTATAGAAATGTTTTTTATCAAAAAATTTGCCGAAAACTTTTTTCGTCAAAAACTTTCGATGAAATGTGTTTCGTATAAAATTTTGACGAAATTTTTTTTCGTCAAAAAGTATGACGAAAATAGTTTCGTCGAAAACTTCATGCAGAATTTAGATTTTGTAAAGAATTTTGACAAATATGTTTTTTTGTCAAATATTTTGACGAAATTTAGAATTTGTAAAGAATTTTGACAAAAAAAATTTCTATCAACAGTTTTTACAAATATATTTTTCATCACAAATTTTTACGGATATATTTTTGTAGTCGAAATTTTCACTGGAAATGTGTTTCGTTTAAAATTTTGATGGAAATATTTTCTGTAAAAAAATTTTGCGAAAATGTTTTTCGACACAATTTTTTACAGAATTGTTTTCTTTCGAAAATTATCGACAGAAATATTTTTCCTTAAAAGATTTGAGGAAAATATTTCTATTGAAAGTTTCAACGGAATTTAGATTCTATCAAGAATTTTGACTGCATTTTTTTTTTAAAAAAAAATTTATTGCAGTGATTATGGTCAAATCTTGTTTCGTCTCTATTTTGACGTAATGTGATTTTGATCAAAAATTCGTCACTATTTTCGACGAAATATTTTTCGTCGATAAATTCTGTCAGTATTTGATACTTTTATAATAATGTCATATTTAAAAAAGATTCATATTTATGTAAATTGGGTTAAATATTGTAACTCACGGGCCAGCCCCAAACCTAACCCTATAATGAGATGGCTTTAAGAGGATGTGGTTAAAATGTTCCGTTACATGGAGGGCTAAAATTTTATAGGACTTAACATTGGGCTGGCTCTAACTTCCAAAAACATTGCATATCACTCTATAAAATTAATGAGCGATATTATTTGTGAATTAACCGTCAAGAAAATTGTAATTTTTAAGACATATATGTAGGCTCTTTGACCAGATTGGTACCTTTTGGGTTTAAATATACGAATTTGGTATCTGAACGGGAGAAATTACTGTATGGGGTCGTTAAGTGCCGCGAGGGGGTCCTAGTGTATGTCAATGACGCTGCCCGGTTCCTGCGGCACTCTTGTGTTAAGAATATCACAAAAGAATTAATTTCCAATTGTAACAACTATTACTAATTAAAACAAACCCTAAATATTAATAACAATTAATTATTCTACATTACATTATTAAAATACTAAACACTACCATCAATGATAATTACAATGTAAAATATGTAAATATAATTAATTACACATGAACATAAAATTATTAATTATTATTTTAAATTTGTATATATTATTAATTATACATGCTTATGTTATTAGGATAACACAAAATAATTAATTTCAAAATTTATAACAACTATTTCTAATTAAAATAAACCCTAAATATTTACAAATTAATTATTTTAAATCATATTATTAAAATATTACCCACTACTTTCCAATGATAATTATTATGACAACTATATAAATATAAATAATTGTGCAGATGCTTGTGTTAGTAAAAAACAAGTATATTTAGGCTTACCAGGAAAAAAAAGAGAGAAAAAAAAAACATGTGTATTGATTACCAAAAAAAACCTGCGTATGCTAAAAATATTATTATGTCAAAAAATTAGAATAAGTCAAAAATTAATACATTATAATTAATTAATAAAATGAATAAGCCAAACCTGCCTTGGAGGTTTTTTCGCTTTGGCTTCGGTGTGTGACTTTGCTGCAAGGATATGCTCCGCAAATGGAAAAAAACTTGGAAGAAGGGAATGTTGTAAATGGAAAAAGTGAAAGATAAAAGAATGTTGAATGTTTGTAGATCTGAAAGTTTAAAAGCGAGAAAAGAGAGCTGAAGTAGAAAATAGGAATGTGGGGCTCGGACGGCTGGGGTTGTGCCACTTGGCATGCCGTCCGAGTTCCACAAGGGGAGGGGGCGACACTCCAAAGTGCCTAAATGAGTGCCGATGTGGGGTTTTTCGGAACTTAAATAAAAATATTTACTGCCGCTAAGGGGTCCGTGCGGCACTATTTCAGGAAAAAAAAAATTACAAGAGTGCCGCAGGGATCCATGGGCGTCACTTAAAGTCGTGGGGACTCTCATGCGTCTCTCTAAGACCCCAAATCGTAATATCTCAAAACCAAATACCAAATTCGTAAATTTCAACTAAATTAACTCCAAACTGCTTAAACACCCCATATATGCAACCCGATTAGCAAAAAAGCTATTGAGGACATGTTTGGCCTTTTTCTTTTAATTTTTTAGAGTTACTTTAAAGTTAGATTCAAAATTAAGAGCTTCAAAATAAAGTCAAAATTATTTGGTATTTGTAATTTTCAAGCTAAAAGTTTCTTTTAACCTAAAGTTGAAAATAAAATAGAAATAAAGTTAAAAGTTATCTGATAATTATATAAAATTATTTTTAAAATTTCAAAGGAAGGTAGATGAAATAATTTATAACAAGGGTAAATAATAAAATTTATTTCTGTGTTATGCTAAAAAGTTTCAAATGTTGAAAGAATTAATGCAATTAAAGGGGCAATGCAAATGTTTATTAAAATAAATGGGGGGGGGTGGGGGAGGGGGGTGGTTATAGTGAGTGGAACGGAATGGATCTAAGAGATAGGAATGGCGGCCTGCAAACAGTCCTGGAATTTTTCGCATGAAGTTGCTTGTAATTGTGCTTGGGAAGCATCCACATTTTAGGATGCGTGAGATTCTTAGAATTAAGTTTTTTTTTTTTAATTTTATTTCCAGGAATAGCAATAGATAGAAAATTCATTTGGTAAAATCAGTTTATTTTTTTTTTGTTCCCGAGATGAAACAGTTTAATTTTTGTATTCTGGAGCAAAACAAAGAATCAAAAAAATTCTGTTTTTTTGTTCACGAGCATAAAATGAGAAACACTTGTCTCTCTCAATCACTCTCACCTCTACCATCATCACCACCACCGATAGCCGAAAGCATCACCAGCTTACGCTCTGGCCCGAGTAGCACGGGACACGTGGAATCCCGTGTGAATAAGCAAGGACCACCTTGCAAGGCTAAATACTCTGGGTGACCGATAGTGAAGCAGTATCGTGAGGGAAGTGTGAAAAGACCATCATCTCGATATGACCACCGCTACCATTATCGTCATCTTCGTCGTACCACCAATGTCATCGTCACCACCACTACCACAATGTCACTGCGACCATAACCACCGCCTCCACTTATCACTAACATCATGTCACTGTCACCACCATCACCACTACTACAATCATTGTCACCACCACCATCACCACCACCGCCACCAATCACCACAACCATCATCGCAACCACTGCTGCCACCGCCATCATCACCAACCACTACCATCACCGCAGTAACTGTCGTCACTACCACCACCACCACGCCACTGCCACCATGCAACCACCAACACCACCTATTAAGCATCATTTTGTACTCGTTGGCTTGCTCGCTTGAGCGAGCAAGTCCAGCAAGCTTGCAAGAAAACCCTGATTAAACATTTTGCTCGCTGACTTTCTCACTTGAGCAAGCAATATCCGCGTGGGAATCGTATTTGCTCGCTAAGAAGCTTGATTGAGCAAGCAACTTAGCGAGCACTGACCCAATTGGAGGCCCATGAATATTTTCATTAAAAGGGCATGTCTAGGGTTATTCTAATTCATTCTTGCACAACTTGGGTAGTCTTGAAAAGGAAAAGGGGAACTTCCATGGAGGAGAAGAGGGAAGAACGAGTCAATAACTCACTGTGGATCTCTTTTAATTCGGTTTTATCATGAATTCTCTTTACTTCTCATCTCTTGTTCTTGTTTCTATGAACATGTCATACTATGTTTTTTTATGTAGTTAGGGTGAGATGGAACCAATGGATTCCTAACACTTTTTTACTCTTTCTTGTAATTGATATTTGTATTTCTCGTTATGCAATTAATCTGTTTTCAATTCATAGTCTCGTTTATGATTTGGCAAATCTTGAATGAGCGTTATAATCTTTCATGACAATAGGAATGTTGATATCTTGATTCTGATTCATTAATTATTGCTAGGTTTGTATAATCTAGGCATAGGCTTACAAATTCTGTGACATTTGATTCTTGCTCTAGGAAAAACAACTAAAGGATTAGGGTTTTGAATAAAATAGAATATTAAATCACCAAGGGATTGAGGTTTAATTAATTTAGAGAGAATCATCGATAACATGATCTTGAATATTAATCGCCCGAAAGGGTAGAACTGTTAGGAAAACGTTGGGAAAATTGAATCCTAGCTACGCTTGATTTTAATTGATTTCAATCCATTCTCGGTCTTGGTTCTTGCTTATTAATTTTATCAATTGTTAATTTTAAATTCAATTTTTATAATTTGAAATATTCTCAAGAAACCTTAAAGAACTATCCAACTTTGGTCACGTAGATAAGTTAGTGCTTGGTAGATCAATCCTTGTGGGAACGATAACCCCACTCTTTTTTACTATTTCTTTTGTACAACTGGTGCTCTTGCCGAAGTCGGAACACTACGTGCTGGTAAATTCATGTAATTGTGTAACCGCATAACTTATTAAATAAATTACACAAGCAATCCATAATCCACAAATCTTACATATAATGCAGAGATCTTGACAGTGTACAAAATTTAAGGATACAGATACCTACTTTCTGATAAGTTGGTTAAGTTTTGCATAATCATTCTTGTCCATTAAAATAATAGGTCATGATTATTTTTTTGGATAGTGAAAAATAAGAATAAAAACTAAATAACATCATTCATAGAAATAAAATATGCCAAATAGGCACAATGAAGCATATTTTTGAAAACTTCTTTGACCGAATCCCTTCGGACAAAAAGTTAAGTGAAATTAAAAAAAAAATCCGATTCGAATACCTAAATTAAAAGTTGCTTTTAGAAATTTCAGAGTAAAACTTTCAAAATTTTATACCACATATCATTATTTGATGTGTCATGCTCAAACTGAACCCTATTGCGTTGTGTTTGGGCACAACTTGTTCACCCTATTGTTAGTGGATTAGTTGCTACAATTCATAATTAAATTTTAAATTACTATACTTTTGTAATTATTTATTTAAAATATAATATTTATTTATTTTTTGGTCGAACAAAAGCATTTTGAGTTGAATCCAAAGCATTTTCAGCTGTAATTGCAATAATAACTTTGTTTCATTTGTTCAGTCATCTTGTGCGAACTCAACAATGGATTCAACCTAAAAAAATTGCTGGTAAATGATAACTATTATGTATTAATATCTCTAATATATTCCCTTTACAAGAATTTTTGGAGTTAAGCATGAAAAATACACAAATTTACTTTTTCTTATTTATTTTGTGCTATTTTTTTTCTTTTAAATTTTATTCAAACACGTATATCACAAATTTAAGCAACTTAACCTCACGCACAACAATATATAATCACCACATTAATTATTATATTTATAAACAAACTGAATTTTTTTCTCCAATTATGCATTCAACGCCGATGCCCTCTCGGACAATGGAGCCAACTACCCCTGCCGCTTTACGGAAAGCTTTTTGTAAGTACTTGCATCTTCCAAATTATTTATTATTTATTTCCGTAAGATGCTGCTGATGTGCAAGCCAACAACATGACTCTTTGAGCCATATGGTGTTTTTACCCTTTAGTTTATTAATGTGGTATTTGGACCACAATATTTATTAAACGGCGTTATTGGGTGACGCGCGGGGATCTGGCGTCAATGAATGCCGCACACGTTCCTCGCATCACTCACACTGCTTTTATTTTTTATTTTTTAATTGAGTGTCGCCCCATCTCCCAGGAACTCACACGATTGTGCCAAGTGACACAATTATGTTTATCCCATTACCATAAAATTTCGAAAGGCCATAACTTATGACTCGGGTATCCAAATCAGATTATTTTTTTTTGATTTCACATAATTTTTCGAGATCTACGCAATGAAATCTCATTTAACATATTTTATCTTTCATTAACATAGTTCAAATTTACAATAATAGTTCCATTTTTTTTACAAATTTGAACTATGTTTGTGAGAGACAAAATATGCCAAATGATGTGTCATTGCGTAGATCTCAAAAAGTTATGTGAAATAAAAAAAATAATCTGATTTGGATACCCGAATCAAAAATTATGGTCTTCCGAAATTTTACACTGACGGGACAAACAGAATTGTGCCACTTGGCACAATCGTGTGAGTTCCCCGAGAGTGGCAACACTCAATTAAAAAATAAAAAATAAAAATAAAAGCAGTGCAAGTAACGCAGGGGGAGCTGTGCGGCGGTAAGTGACAACGGGTCCCCCTCGCATCACTAAATAATCCCGATTGATAAATACCATGAACCAAATACCTCATTAATAAATTAAAATCCAAACAAACATCAATGAGTGAAAGAGCCCCAAGAACATACATGAGAGTATGTTGTTTTTCTTCGTGACTTATTTTTCGAATCTCTAACTCATCTACTAGTTACGAAAAATATAAAAGAAAAAAAATTCAAGCTGATCTAATAAAATTTTCAATGACGACTTCACAAGTGGCTTGAGTTAGACATGCCAATAATAATTTTTTTTTTTAAGTAATAAAGGACACAAGATAGATCAAACTTATGTTAAAATAATGGCTACTTGTTCTACTACACACCAAACAGACCTGAAATTTTTTAACATGTTCTCGGACCAACGTGATTCTTTCATTTAAAAATTGACATTTATATTATTTTCTTTTCTTTTCTTTTTTCTCTTTTTTCTATCCTCAACTTTTTCTCTCTTTCTCTTACCTTAATTCTACACTATTTTTCTTGGTCCCGGACCGGTGTAAGTTTGCTCCCTTCACACGCTGAATCACATTCATCTTTTTAATATTTCAATTGGATAATTAATCATATAACAACTACAACAATGATAATTAATAAAAGCACACTTCAACGCATTTGGTAGCAGTACCTTCCTACCTAGTAGATGCGTGCGCTATCAGGGAAATATTTTTTATACTCTAGGATCACTTAATGATTTGATGCTCCTTCTCATAATATTAATTTTTTCTTTTTATTATTATTCCTATTATTTTTCTTCTTTCCCAATTTTACCCTTCCATTTATACTAAGGGACCGCCTAAAAAATGGTTGTCCCATACCATAATAAATTTTCTCCTCTACCGGGCTACACAAACTGACCAGGAAACAAGAACATCCAAATTATTGCATCCCTAAAAAGGCATTAAATAAGATATTTTAAAGAATGAACAAGAGAAACCTTTAGAAATTTTAGTATTTTAAATTTTAAAAAGGGGCATTCTTTTATTTTGAAATTTGACTAGAGCGCATACCGAGACGAAATCTAAGTTCCCACTCACGGCATAGAAAAGGATCCCATGATCATGAACTGATCTCACCTGAGATCGCAAATCCCAAGTTTGTCTATGAAGAGCAGATCTAATTAGATTAGTGTTTATAATAGATGTCTTTTGTAGAACCTTTCATCAGAAGATATCAATTGCTAAGACTCAGTCGGTATCAATTTATGTCTAATTGCTCCACATATCGTCCATTGTTTCTGGTATAGAAGTTCCTATAAAAATGGGAAATGCCTTACCTTTAAGTGCGGTTTGAACTATTGATTTATGTAATTGGAGGAGGGAAGACTTGGAAAAAACTCATAGATAAAAGAGCATGATGGGTTTCTCGGTTCTCCCCTTGCTTCAGAATTTTTTGAAGATTATGAGGAACGGAAAAATGATTTCTCGCTTATGAAGCATCAACGCTTTAAAAATCTTGACGTGTCATATCCGACACATTCCAACACGCGTTGTAGAGACTCAAAAAAGGTTTAAATATTATGTTGCGTTGCGTTTTTAGTTCCAATTATTATATTCGTTGGATTACGATTACCATTTTATTGAGTTTAATATAAATATTTGGGATATCTTATATTTCTTTGCAAAATTAAAAATAAGATATTATATACATTACATAAATTAAAAATAATATTTAAATCAAAATGTGTCATAACATGTCAAAATCTATTTTTTTTTTAAATTAACATGTTGAAGTATCATGTCTCGTGTCCTGTGTCGATATTGGTGCTACATAATTTCCCGCAACAAGAAAACTATTTGTCCATTTTAGATAATATATGAGTGCAATATTTTTTTCCACGTAAGAAAATTATTGTCTCACTTTAGTTTTTTTCTCTCATGCACAAATAATTTAATGGTAGGTCTCGCTTTAGTTTTTTTTTTTTTTTTTTGGAACATCTAATCTCATGTTGTAGAAGATACTATTCTCATATTGTAGAAGATACTACTCTCATGTCATAGACCCAACACATGGTCGGTCCCACCATGTGTTAAAAATAAGAAATCAATAAATAAAAGACACGTTTATCGATGTATCTACAACATAAGATAACTCTCTCCTATTACATGAGAGAATAATTTCTTTTTTTTTTCTCTCTCTTTTCAATGAATCTCATCTATTGTTTATGCATGAGATAACAAATTTTCTCTAGTAACAGGAAAAAAGTATTACCCTATATATCAAGTTATAATTTTAAATTAAACTCATGCCTTTTCCAACAATACCGTAGTAGGACTTGTCATAGTGTGTATATTAGAAGTGATAAACTGGAATGAACCCATTAAAAACAGGATGGGATGTGTTGATCTTAAGAGTATATTGAAAAATTAACTCATATCATTTAATGGTGGGTTGAGAAGTCAACCCATTTGAGAAATAAATAACTTAAAAATAAATCTTATTTTATTATTATTTGTAATGTTATTTAATTCTATTTCACAGTTCCATTAATTTTTTTTTCCAATCTCAAACTTAAATGTATATTAATATTCTATATTGGACTGTGTTTCTGGGAACTCATTTTGCCTCCATATATTAATAATTTTTGTCATAAATAAATTGTTTTCTTCTTTATTATTTTAGAGCAATATTTAGATAAATCTAAATATTACAAAAGCTTGATATAAAAAATAAAATACTTGATACTAAATAACAACTTACCCAACGGATCAACCTTCTTTGCCACAAGTTAAATTCGTTTTGACTTACCCTTATATTGGAATGAGTTTAAATGGGTTTGCATATTTAAAATTCCAACCCAATCAACTATTTATTATAGGTTAAATGAGCCAACCTAGGTTAAGTGAGCCAACCTCACACATGAAACTCGTTTTGCCACCCCTAGTGCATATGATAAATGATAAATCTTTAGTTTATCTTGTTTATAGGGCTAATATTGCATGAATTATATAGTCAAGAGCATGAATACTTAGGTTTTATATTAAAAATCATGCAAACTAGATTTCTGTCTAACATGTCTTGTTCTTATTGGTTTTGAAGGAAAATTAATACAAAATTGAGCAAGAATGAATTTAAAGATTGAAGTTGGAATTGGAAGATTAATGTTCATCCAAGAAGTAAAATTTACAATGATGAAGCACATTCAAATGTTATTTAGCATGTTTAAATGTGCTAACTATTGAGCAAAAATGAAGGAAGTTTTTGGATGAGAACATTCAAATGTCATAGATTAACATTCAAATGTTAAAACATGAAGAAAAATCTCTCTTGGAACGAAATGTCACATCCAATATTTGAACGCACTAGCACGAAAGAAATCACAGTCAAGGAGCGCGTTCAAATGTTATTTCCAACATTAAAGCGCCATGTAACATAGGAAAAACGCACTGATCAACATTTGAATGTTGCTGTAAACATTTGAATGCGCTGGGAGAAGGACATGGCTGATTAAGAGCGCGTTTGAATGTTGAAATCAACATTTGAATGTTCTGTGGTAGAAAAAAATGCAACACCTCGTCCGTTTAAATGTTGATTTCAACATTTCAACATTTGAACGTATAATTGCACTACAATTCAAATATAATCTATAAATCATCTAATTGAAGATATGATCGGAGATTTCAGTGATGATTCCATAAGATCCTATGGGAAATTAAAAGATGTGGTTTCTTCACTGTAAATAAGGGGTTTATTCAGCATCAAGGAGAGCGTTTTGAACGGTCAAGAGGAGGAATCCTATTGTGGAGCATTGGAGCATTGAAGATTCAAGGCAACATCACATCAATGGAGTCTTTGGGAAATATATTCTTTACAATTGTTTTTGAATTCAATATGCTAGGCTAAGTTTTTATGTAATTAGGGGAAGATGAAACCCAATTGAATATCTATGTTATGAAATAAATCGTCTCCGAATTCATCTCTTTTTATAATTGAATAAATTTATCTGTTTTTAAAGCTTTCTATGAGTTTGCTTCTTATAGATTGATTTAGGGAAATTGTATGACAATAGGGATATTGATGCATGAATCCTGATTTGATAAATTCATAATAACCCTTGTGACCTAGGGAAAGACATAAGGCAATTGTATAATCTTTAAATTCTTAATTTTAATGCATGTTTTCTTGATGAACAACCGGGGAACTAGGAATTTTTTGTAGATTACATAGAATTAGGGTAACAAGAAATTGAACCTTATTTAACTTAAAAAGAATTGATTGACATTATATTAAGAGTTGACTATTTAATTCATAGCATAAAGAGGATAATGAGGGAAGTCGAAACCCTAACCACGCTCGTTTTTTGAAAATTAAACAACTCATCTTTTTAATTAATTTTAATTGTGAAATTACATGTTATTGATTGTTTTAAATTTCATTTCTCTTCATCTCAATTTTGGTCGTCCAACTAAACCGTAATTTAGGTTTCTTCTTTTTCTTTCAGCCAAAAAAATGAATGAAAATTAGAGGCTAAAGCAAAGCAAATAAATTATTAATACATATATATTAGATCAAAGTATATTTATCTTCAGAGTGATTTTAATTTTTTTTCTTTATTTTTTTAAAAATAGTTCATTCGTAAATTTTAATTTAAAGTATTTCAATTAATAATAAATATATTTTTATAATTTATTTATAAACTATACTTAAATTATTTATACATAACTCTTTTATAATTACAATTTATTTTCAAATTTTTACTTTTTTAATTTAAATTAAAAATACTCATATAATATGAATAACAATAAAAGAGGCAAGGAAAAAGAGTGAGTGGAAAGTGAAAAAATATAGGGAAGGAAGAAAAAGCAGCAAAAAGAAAGGGCGAATGTTTGTTGTCCTAAATGATATAATTTATGTCATTTTAATAGAAAAATAAATATCAAAAATAAAAAGTTATGAAAAAAATAAATAATTTTTTTAAACTAAATTTTAAATAAAAACATTATTTTATATATAAATCTGTGTTAAAATGACATAATTTAATGTAGAAACACTTTTTCCTCAAAATATCATCAAACAAAAGCATTTTATGGTGATTTATCAAAAAAAAAAAGAAAAAAGAAAAGAAAAGAAAAAAGCGTTTTATGCTGAAGCGAAAGCCAAAACCCTACTTTGAGCTCTAACTGCAACAATGGCTTCCTTCACTCCTTTTGGTTCAGTCACCCGTAACCTAAGTAAGTCTCTCTCTCTCTCTCTCTCTCTCTTGATGCCGATTCGCTTCTCTAACTTTCTCTCTCCAAATCTGCAGTTACCGTCGACGCCGTCTCCGACGATCGAGCCAACCACCCTACGGAATGCTTCTTGTAAGTAATCGCATCTTCTAAATTTCATGATTCTGAGGTTGCTGACGCTGCTTCCCTGTTTTTTTTCTTCTTAATTTAATTTATTACTTATTATTTATTTTCTTAAAATATTCTCGATTTGCACGCCAACAACATGGCATTGCAGTATGATGCTTCTCTTCATTATTTAGTTCAATCGTTATTTTCAAATCTCCATCTCATCTAATAGTTATGATGAATATAAAAAAAAAGAAAAAAATTGCTATCTCATCTTATAAAATTTTCTAAGACGATTTCAGAAGTTGTTGGAGTTACTGAGTTAGTCATGCGAAGAAGAATTAAAAAAGACTAGTAAAGGACAAAAGATAGATCAAACTCGTGTTAAAATAATGGCTACTTGTTCCATTACACGCCAAACAGTCCCTCTCACGCTGAATCATATTCAGTTTTTTCAATATTTCGATTGGATAATTAAACGTATAACAACTACAACAATGATAATAAAAGCAGACTTGGACGCATTTGGTAGCTGTAGCATGTGAACTTGAATAGACGAAAACTAAATAATGAAATATAAATCCCCCATTGCTCTTATCTAAGGATTTATGCTACAAATCTCAATGTGCGAATAAAATTTTTTTTTTCAAAGCGATCTCAATGCTTGAAAGTGATTTTAGGAAGGATTCTGTAGCCTTTTCCTATCTACTGCTTTCTTAAACGTTTCTTCTTTCTCAATTCATCAAAGTTTCTGGTTGTTTTTGTTTCCTTGTAGTGGTGAGGTAAGGACTAACAGCAACTTGATCCATCTTATTTGAAGTTGAGATTTGTTTTTGTCTTAGTTGTCTTGTTGATTGGCTTCTCTGGAAGAAATATAATTATTGACAGCATGTACATGTTTAACTATCGTCAGAAACTAATAAAAATTTAAACTCCATTCATTTAATAGAATTGTTCAAGATTCAGTCTTTGGATTCATCAATTTTGAAAGTTGACCACAATTCAACGTCCAGGTCCTGCTTACATGAATGGGACAAAACAACAGAGGAGGTTGTTTTCTTGATCTGGTTCTTGGTTGAGAAAATTCAGAGAGATAAAAGCTAGAGAACGAAAAGCTGGTTTTGGAGCTTCAAAGTTCAAACAGTTTGCTGGCGCTGAAAATTTGTGAGATTTTGAAGTAAAGACATAAGGAATCTTAGAGTTTGTTTCTTGATTCAACACGAGGTAAAGTTCCAAATTTTTACAAGCTTTAATGCTCTGTTTTTGTCCTCTCCACTATATACCACTGTTGTGCACTGCTGACGATCTGCTGTTGATTTTGAGATATTGATGTGATTTGGTGTGATGTTGAATGGTTTGCAATAAGAAGTTTTTATTATTTAGAGTGCATTAGGAATTTTCCTTCTATAATCTAGAGACTCAATTTTAAGAGTTCTTGAAATGCATAATTAATATAATCTTCTATATGAATTTATTTCAAAATTTTTTTTAACAAAAATATCCTAAGGGCATTATATAGGACAAAAATAAATAATTTGATGATGTAAGACACTTTATGAATTGGGATAAGATATTATACCTACTCTACTTATTCATTTGTAATTGTAACACTCTTGTATTAGAATCTCAATCAACTTTCACCCTTTCTAGTTCTTTTTTCTTTTTTGAGATTTTGATTTAGTAGGGAAAAAAAAAAAGTAGAGATAATATCCTATTCCGATTTATAATAGGTTATAGGTTTTTTTCTTACAAAGGCTTATCTCTATACAAGCTGATTTATATTATATTATTCATTTGTTATGAAATAAATTAAAATTATTATTTAAATAACTAAAAATAATAAAATAGTATTATTTTCCTTACTTTTTCTAACTTTTGATAAGTTTTAAAGATTTGATGGACTTAAATAGGTTAACAAGTCTAAGGCAGATTTTTTATTTTAAATATAGGTAAGATCATATTCATAATTTAACTTACACTAAGATATTATTAAGTTAGGTTAAACTCAAAATGTTTTACATAAATTTACTCTATTTAAGCTAAAGCTTAACTCCATAAAAATGAAGCTAGTGTATTTGTACTATATTAAAAATTATCCTACTTTTGCAGAGTAAAGTACCACTCAGATTATCTCCAAAAAAAAAAAAAAACTAACATTCAGAATTTTTTTTGGTAAACAGTAGTAGTACCATTCAGATTTACTTCCATATATATAATAATATCTATTGATATTTGTGTCAAATTTTAAAATTTAATATCAAATTTTAACCGTTGATTTTCACCCATCAACGGTTATCATTTATTGAGAATTAATAATTAATTAATAAGTTTGATCGGAGAAAATTATAACCATTGATTGATGGAAATCAACGGTTAAGATTTGATGTCAAATTTTAAAATTTGATAATGATGTCAAAAGATTATATATATATATCAAAGGATCATGCCTCGGTGAACAGCGGCCATAGCTATAACGGTTCTAAGGTAGCGAAATTTCTTGTTGGGTAAGTTCTGACCCGCACGAAAGATGTCGAATCCTACTGAGAGGTCCACTAGAGATCAGAAATTGTTGAAGAAAGAATAAGATGTTTCTTTTGTTCTTTCCAAGCGATCAAAAAAGAAAGAAATAGTTAATATAAAAAGGTAGTGTAATAAAGCATCAATATAAATTAAATATGAATTCATTCATATATAGATAAAATTTTCCCTAGCCTCAAACCTTGAGCATCAGGGACTTGCTGTAGGAGTAACCCATTACCTTAGGGGCGTGATTCTTTGACATCAGTGCCAAATAAAAAGTCTGACACCTTATCAAGGATGCCTATGCTTACAAATCAGAGTCGTGAGTCATTATATATATACACCGTGAAATCATATTTGAGAGTTTTTGACAAAATATTTGTTTGTTTTCTACAAGTTGTGGGCGAGATTTTTAACCATAAATTAATTTGTAATGTATTTGTCATATTATTACTACGGTTAGTTTTTGAAAGACTAGACATGCAAGGTTACACAGTATATCATTACTTTATCGGAAAAGTGTTTATCCTTTTAAATGACACAACTTACATCCTTTCATTCTCATAAAGAGGTGGGACTCACACCTTTATTTTTATTTTTGTCAATTCTCTCTTCTTATTTATCTTTCTCTTTCTTAAATTGACATAACTTTACATCTTTTTAAATGATACACACTTTTCCATTACTTTATTACTCATTTATTATAAAAAGAATTAAACTTCTATAGTCAAAGATATTGTGGTTCAATTGACGCCGATTCGAGTTTCTAAAATTTGATATGATGTGGATAATAGAGATTTTATAAAATCCTTTGGTCATGAGCGATATTGAATTGTTTGGGAAAAGAAAATCATTATTTAGAGAGCACCTAAGAATTTTTTCTCCTAAATTGTTTGCAGGTGGACTTACTAGTTGGACCAGCTTGTAAATTTGGGCTAAAGTCAAATGTGTGGGTGCTGATTCAGGCGTTGCGGTATGTGCGTTTTTTTCATCATTTAGTTCAATTCAAGCTTTATTTTCAAATCTTCAATTCATCTAACATTCATGAAAAAATAAAAGAGAGGGGGAAATATATAAGCTTATCTATAAAGTTTTCTGAGAATTATTCAAAAAGTTATTGTTTCATCAAATAAAATCATCTCATATACACATGAAAAAGCAGGTGAGATTTATCTTATTTTTTCATTTTCTCTCTTCTCTTTTACGAGTCATGTTTACTTTTATACATTTTCATGAGGCAAACAAATTTGTCTCATGTAACAATGGAAATATTTTCCATAAATAAATGCCTATAATATATATATATATATATATATATATATATATATATTTTCTTACTACCTATTTTTTCTATTACCATTCCACTACCACTCTAATCACCATTGGATTAGAGGAAAAGTTGAATGAAGAGAGAGAAAAAAAAATAACTTTTGAATCCAATGATGATTAAAGTTGTATTGAAGTGGTAGTAGAAAAAATGGGTAGTAGGAATATCCTACCCCATATATATATATATAGGGTTCGTTTTTTCTGCAGTTACTACAGATAATTTATTTGCAATAAGACCAATACGACGTCATTTTGTGGCAGAAATCATGGTGTTTTTGTAATTTTAATTTGTTTTAGGGTTATTATAGTCTTTACAATTATAATTTTTTAATATTTCAATACCAAAACTACGTCATTTTGAGAGTAAATGCAGATAATTTATCTGCAGTAATTGCAGAAATATCATTCTGATATATATATATATATATATATATATAGGGTTCAAGTTTTCTTATATTGCATATAAACATGAGAGAACAAAAGTAGAGACAAATTAAATGTGTGTCCCACATTTTATATTAGAAAAAAAAAGAAAAATTAATTGGCACGGGAAACGAATCTGTGTAGGAAAAATTTTCTCTCTCTTGTTGAAGGAGAGTATAATTTCCCATATATATATATATATATATATATATATATATATATATATATATAAACATCATTCATTAATTTTCCTAACCCCTTAAAACAACATAGTTTTGGGTTAGGGAAGATAACTTCATCTCCAGGGTGATAGGAGAAATAATAAACTATATATATTTCACAATCATGTATCAACCAAATTGACGTTATAAATTTTTTTCGCTAATTTTCAAAATTGATGAATCCAAAAATTATATCTCGAATTATCAACCGACGGGATTTATTTGTTTTATTGCTAATTTTTTACAAGTTGTTGGCGAGATTTTCAATCATTAATTAATTTGTGATGAATTTAATGTATTATTATTATTGTTAGTTTTAAGGTGATGTATTGAATCAGATATATATACGCAATATATTATTTTATTATTCATTTATTATAAATTTTTTGAACTTTTATTGTCAAAGATATCGTAGTTCAATTAAGACTTTGATGTGATGTTGTTGCTCGAGATTTATTAAAATCCTTGGTCATTTCATTGAATGGTTTAGAATGTTTTTGAAATGCATAAATATTCTATTTTTATATGTAAAATTGAATTTCATTTTTATTTTTTAACAGAAACATCCTACAGGCGTTATTGTAGTACTAAAATATGTAATTTAATATTGTAAAAAACATTTAGATTTACAAGTTGTTGGCGAGATTCGTAATCATTAAATACTTTATAATGCATTTATCATATTATTACTATTGTTAATTTTAGGGTGATGTATTGAATTATATATACAAGGTAACGCAATATATTATTAATGTATTATTCATTTATTATAAAGATTCTAAATTTTTATTGTCAAAGATATTGTACTTCAATTAACACTTTGATGTGATGTTGATACTAGAGATTTATTATAATCCTTGGATAATCAGTTATAATGAATAGTTTGGAATAATGAAAAAATTATTGTTTAGAGAGCACCTAAGAATTTCCCTCATGTAAGGATCTGATTTCAAATTGAGTATTTTTTTATCGGAATATTCTAAGGGAATTATTTTAAATGTAATATAAGTAATTTGATGTTAAAAATCACATCTATATGAAACTTTTATTAAATGTTAATTGATTTTATTTTATTTTTGCCAAAACTACAAGAAAAGTTTAGAAGGGTTAATTAAAAAATGAACTTTTGCACAAAACTCATTTATGTTACAATCATTAAGCAGAGTGTTATTCTTTTTGAAGCTGGCATTTTCTTCATTAGAAAGGCATTTCTATTAAGAAAAGTGTGCAATTTTTTTTTTTTTTGATTTGCACCATTTTAAATTTTTTCAAACTGGGCATTTTTTTCTTCTTCAAAATAATCACCTTTTTTCATCATTAGATCTCATACAACTGAATATTAAACGAAGAACAATGTAGTGTTTACAATACAGTAACTTATTTTGCGTCACAAAAGTATATGATAATGTAAAAGCTTGTACGATGATTAAATAATCTTTATTGATTCTTATTCCATATTATACTCTTGTTACAGAAATCAAAGTAAGCCCACGTTAATTCTGACATATGTGGCGATTTGTGGAACTGCTGTGTTCAAAATGGTAATTCTATACCCTCCGACCTAAGTATTAAAGTGGTGTTATATATTCGGTTAAGTATTTTGAACAAAGTTTATATTTGATTTATACTAAGTATTAAATTGTAATTATACATAAAAAGTCATCACATTATCATAGTTACTATACATTTTTGAAAACTTTAAGTAATTTTTTTATGTAATTTTAAAATACAAGACATCATATTATTAATATTGTGATTTTTCCTTTATTGCTTTAGAAAATCAAATTTGAAATTTTATAATTAAATTCACAATTAATTTTAAATATTGTCACTTAATTTCTAATTTAATGTTATAGACTTGTAACTTATCAGAAAATTATATAAATAAGTTTTTGTATACTTTACCTTGTAATATTAAAAATATGAAAGAAATTATTGTATTTAATTTTTATTTCAAACCATTTTAAAGCCCGGAGCATGTTGGCAATGTATCCTATGAGGTATAAGTGTACAATTAATACTAGACTATGCTCTTCTTGATTATTATTATTTTTAAATTAAATTGGGAAGAATATGATGAATACTAAAAAAGTAGGACGAGAATAAAACAAAATTATTGTGTTACAATAATTAGATTAATGAATAAAAGGTAAAAAATTTCCTCCAATAGATTTTGCAATTGTTTTCTTTTTGAAGTTGAACATGTATGCATTAAGAGAACTTATGTTATTCAAAAAGATACTTCTCCAAATGTAATTAGTTACCTGCTCCTGTGGAAGATATGGTAATAATTGGCACTACATCACTTCATCATCTTAACAAACATAATCTAAACACACTCAATTTTCTCTTCTTCTTCTTTATACAGTAGTGACACTAAAATTTAAAACTATGATTTTATGCAGATTACTCAACCCTCTCATCGTTCTAGTGGCTTCTCAATTTCCATTTTTAGGCACTTCCATCCCTTGATCCTGCATAAAACAACGCTTGAAAGGGTGAGACATTTATAGCTTTTTTGACACCTCTTTTTTAAGTTAAAAGTTAATTTGAAGTTAAAGTTAAAAAAGAAACTTAAAAAATAAAGTTAAAAGTTATTTGATAATTGCATAAAGTTGTTCTTAGGGTTTTGAAGGGAAAAAGATGAATTGACTCTCACTAGGATAAATTATAAGGGTAAATAATAAAATTCATAAATAAAAGTTTAGAATAAGAATATAATTGAAAAATAAATATTAGAATTTCAAAGAGCTGATATACATCTTACTTAAAAAAATTTCCTCTTGAGCGCTTTAATTTTCAACTTTTTTCTTCATTATATAAAAAAACTCTTTTTATGATAAGAGTTTTTTAAAAAATTGTTTGGGTAAATTTTTAATCTCAATAACTTTCAAAGAGCCTAAAAAATCAATCCTTACTTTATTGGCCATCTCATGAAGAGTTAATTCCCCAAAATATCATTCTCATCCTGCGTCCAAAACAGTATCGCAAACACATATACCTAGATGCCAAGGAAATTTTCCCATTAAACCTTCAAGTCTTCCCACAAGTTTATGGAGGCAATAGCACTTCTTTTTATTATGTACAAAGTGAAGAACACAATTTTGTTCTCCTTCATTGATCACAACCAGGGAGAGATATAAGGATTTTTAAAACGCACATGATCATGACTACGGCTGTATCGAAACTCTGGGTTGAAAAACAGCTCATTCGAAGCCCAGTATAGCTTCTTAACTATTTAAAGAAAAACATGTTGGGCTTCCTCCTCCAATGCTAAGCCAAGCCCATTGAGGGGTTTCCTAAAAACTCTAAACCCTATATCTCACCTCCTCTATATATTCATTAGCTGTGGGTGGAGACTAGATTAGATTGAGAAAAAATTATTTGAGAGATTTGTGAACAAAACTTTGAGCTTTGTATTTGAGAGATCTCTAGAGAGAGTTTGAGTGAAACACTAGAGAAGTTTGATTATCACCAATGTTGGAGAGGTTGTGTTAACCACCACTTTGGTGAATTTTGATTCTTTGTATCCATTATTTTCATAGTGGACGTTTGAACTGGACTAGGTCCCGTGGGTTTTTACTTATTCATTGGAGAAGGTTTTCTCACGTTAGGATCTGCTTGTGTTCTTTCTCTCTCTCTCTCCCCTTTGTGTTTTTCATTTTTTCCGCTGCGCTGCCCGACCTGGTAAAGTTCAGGCCGAGGTAATATTGTCGAGATCCGAGATACAAGATCTTGCTGATTGACTTCCGCGAAAAGACTTGTGAGCCGAGTTGAGGGAACCGAGTTCCGAACAGTGGTATTAGAGCTCGGGTTCGACGGGTTCTGAGGGAGACGAGATGGAGACCAGTGGCATAACTCATGACGGAGATATGTTCAAGCTGACTGCAGACAATTTCACGTATTGGAGTCCATGATTGAGTTAGCCTCTTTGAGCATGTGATTGAGTTCACGAACGCGTACACGTTGTGGACGATGTTGGAGTCCATGATTCATAATAAGACTCCCAGGAACAAAGCACACCTGGTTCGCCGACTTGTGAAGCTGGAATACAAAGACGACATGAGCATGATTGAACACCTCAACACCTACAAAGTTATTGTTAATCAGTTGTCTAAAGCCGAGATGAAAATTGATGACGAGATGCAGGCTTTGTTGTTGTTGAGCTCGCTGCCAGAAAGTTGGGATACTCTGGTGGTGATTTTGGTAATTCCGCTCCAGAAGGAAAATTGAATATGGATGCTGTAATAGATAGTCTCCTAAACGAAGAAGCCAGGAGAAGAGAACGAGATGTTTTTAGCACGTCTGAGGCCAATGTTGCTGATAATAGAGGGAAATCTGACTCCCGGGGTAGAAGCAAAAGCTGGGGTCGAGACCGTGACAGAAGAGAAAAGTCCGGAGGCCGGTCAAAGCCAAAATATGAGTTGAAGTGATTCTATTGTGGGAAGACAGGACATAAAAAGCCAGACTGCTGGACTATGCAGAATGACGAGAAGAACGGCCCTGTGAAGCCGGATCAGATTATTCCCAAGAAGAGGGAAGAGCACCACTGCGGTGGCTGCCAACTCGGATGCCGAGATATTCCTCCTTGGTGAGGATAATTATTTGAATGTTACATATGATGAATGCACCTGGATTGTTGACTCCAGTGTTCCCTTCACGTCACTCCACACAAAGGTTTTTTCTCCTCTTACCGAGGTGGTGATTTTGGAGTCGTGAAGATGGGAAATCAAGTGACCAGCAAAATTGTCCATATGGTGATGTAACTCTGACCACT